>CATIWQ010312158.1:0-11192 GCA_949673415.1 Euphorbia schlechtendalii
TATATATATATATATATATATATATATATATATATATATATATATATATATATATATATATATATATATATATATATATATATTCATGTAGAGAGAGAGTGGACATATAACAAATATATAACACACGTACATATAATAGATTAACGAATATATACCAGAGCGTAAAAATGTAAAATCAAAATATAAAAAGCATAAAATGAATTCTTAAAAATATAGTTTGTTAAATAGTAAAATAAAATAAAAATAAAATTACCGTATAATAAATTAAATTGATGATGGATGATATAGAAGTTTTATTGCCCAATGAGAATTTCTGGTTTCACTTTTTAGCCCCATCTTTCCAAGCCCGTCTCTGGAATCAATTTTAAACATTTTTATATTTCTATTATTATTTATTTCTAATACGACAAGTATTTACAACACACCCAACTTTTTTATTTTACAAGAATTGAAATGATATATCAAACTTATTATTAGAAGTTTTTGTACATTTTTTTTTTATTTTGCCTATATTCCACTCTTGGTTAAGGGATCTGTTTTAAAAGGCGGTCAAGGCGGCTGTCTAAGCGGCGTCTAGGTGGGTTTTTTTAAACTACTGCCACTATTTCATATAACCGGGCGGTGAAGGTGAAAAGTGTTGCAAAAAACTAAAAAAGTATCTTCAAAAATCAGAAAATTATCGTCAAAACCTAGAAAAGTGTTGTCAACGCCTGAAAAAATGTTACCAAAACTTAAAAAATGTTACTACATGAATTTTTAATTTTATTATTTAAATATTTATATGTTAGTTATATTTATTATCTCATGAATAAAAATTAAATTTTCTAAAATATTAATCCACCTAATCTCTACCTTTGGTCCCGATTAATTCCCGCCTAAGTCTTCGGAAGTTCTAGCCGACCGACTAACATCTAGCTTTAAAACACTGGTTAAGGATTTGAAATTTTTAAGGTAACTTTGATCGTCATCTAACAAAATGTAACAAAGAGGTCTCGATATATAATTTCATATAAAGTTTTTCTTCGAGCATAAAAAATGTCAAGATCGAGCTGCTACCACCACTTCTTTTACCTCCCATCACTACCACTACATCCTCCACTCCACCAAAATCACCACCTCTTTTCTCTCACCTGTCAATGCCACCAGCATTTCCTCCCTCTCGCCACCAGTAACTCTGTGTCCTCCACCGTTGTCACTACACCGTGTTTGCTTCCACCATCTATACCACTTAATGTGAACTCCTCCACTATATTTTTCCATCATAATTGTCGTATCATCTTCCCTCGACCCCACCATCACCTCTTTTAACACCACCACCTATGTCTTCCCTTCACTACCATGTACACCTCCTCCACCGTCTCTATCACAACCATCTCCACCTCACCTTTGTCACCAACACATCGCCTCTTCCATCTTCATCACTATCTTGTTCATTGTTGTCATCACTATACAATCTCCACCCTCATCAATTGACGTTGCTACCACCACCCCATTTGTCTCCTCCACCGTCGTCGTCACCACCACCACCTATGTTGCCTAGGTTTAATTTATCTTCACCACTATTGTTATCACCGGTTCCACCTTCGCTTTCTAAAATGAATATTTTTGTAGTGATATACATTAAAATGAGGGAAATTCTATGGTAAATTTGTCTTGGAAAAAGTTACCATCATCTTGTCTTTTCTAATTTCTATCCATTTGATCAATGGTGTGAAATTTGATCCACTGGTTGAAAAGTAAAGTAATGTCAACTTTGTTCAATACAAAGTCATAACAAAAAATACCTAATGAATCTTAAATCCTATTCTTAATTATTAACGTATAATTTTTAATTAATACATATTTTGTTTTATAATTAATACAATGATCATTAGAGAAAATTGATTGAGAATCTAAATTGACAAATATAAAAGAACAAAAGTATTAAAGTTAAAGCCACTATGAAAAATTGAAAATATAGGACTCCTTAGGACAAGTCTAGCGACATTTAAATTGTAGGACACCTTAGCACAAGTCTAGCGACCTAAATTTTAAGGTCGGCTCTGGTCAATTCAACTCGAACATTCAACAAAATCAAATGATACCAATTTAAAATTGCTTATTTTGTGAATTTTATAAGAGATCCGTCAATGTAATCATATG
The DNA here is from genome assembly GCA_949673415.1 of Euphorbia schlechtendalii. NCBI lineage: Eukaryota > Viridiplantae > Streptophyta > Magnoliopsida > Malpighiales > Euphorbiaceae > Euphorbia > Euphorbia schlechtendalii. The sequence continues at coordinate 2,143 of CATIWQ010312158.1, forward strand.
TGTTTCTCATAAGAAGTGTTGGTCCTGATAACATGTCTGCACCCACCACAAAGAATAAGTGGGGAATTTTAGCATTCAACATGTTTTCATTAACATTAGAAACTACAGTGATTTGACGATATATAACATGGTTGACCTGACCTACATTAATTAATAGAGAGTATATTGTAGTCTCATCAATAAATAAAACGCATAATCTCAAATTTCTAACTTCTATCTAATTGAGATATTTGTTCATTTCAACAATTTGTTCTGTCAAATAAAGAACTACACTAGGCCTCTTCTTGAGACACAAGTCTTGCATAGAGTCCTAGAAGAGTTCCTTCACAGATTTTCATGATGAATTGGATACAATAGCGTTTGACATCACACTGATTCATTCCCATGACAACTAAAATCGTGACTATGACTCTAATGCCATTTGTTACGGGTTGAGGACCCAACATATTTCTATATTAGTATGATATTGTCCACTTCAAATCTTTGTTTTCTTGAATTTACTTTGAGTTACAATTCATATTTAGGTAACAAAACAAGAAAAGCACAAATTTTGTAGCATGCATAAAGAGATGAAATTTGATGCTAGTCAAGTAGACTAGAAGCAATCGGTCAAAAGGTAAAAAAAAAGAGAATATTCCTCGAGTGTGATATTCTTTCACGTTTATCTAGCTTATTCTATAGTGTATGATCTAAATATGAGAAAATTATGGAATTAAATATTCCAATGGGGAAGATATTGATCCAGTTCAAAACCTAAAGCCCACACTCAGGCCTGCCCAAAAGATTTCATTTCTTTTCCTAAAAAAACAAAGAAAAAAATGAAAATTACATTGTTCAAGGAAATGTATTGATCTTTTTGATGTCTAAACAAAAAAAAGGATAACTATTTCTCAAAATGTATTACTAACAAAATAGAAAGCATATTATTCAAATAAAAATTATGGTGGTAAAACTTTTTTTTTCGAAATAGGAGGTATAGAGTTCGTGCTTCTAGACCAATGTTACACTGTCTATTAAAAATGTATGTACACAAGTATTGTTCACTTCAGCTGAACTTATTTCATAAACAGTGCTAACTAAACAAACTATAAATCCAAAGGTACAAAGTCTTATAAAACAATTTCACTTTTATAAATGTGATCAAACCGAATACACCTTAGACAAAATGTGAGTAACCAAGAAGTCAACGTTTAAAAAAAATCAATCATTTAGAACAAGTAAATGATCGAAATTCAACCCAACAAATTGGAACCCACTGATTAAAAAAGTTTTTTCAATATACTTCCTCAGATATTTCAGGTTCGAACTCCATCTACTTCAAAGGTCATCAACTATTACGATACAAACATGGATGACTAATAATACAGAAGAAAATTATTTGATACTTAGGGAGATGCAACAAATTATCTAATAAAACCTGATGCCCTCTAAATTTTCAACCTTAATTTTTAAAAAATACACCGTTTTACTCTTTGAACACGTGTCGATTTTGATTGGTGAGCGAAAATCAGAAAAAAAAATATCTTTGACATTTGTCATATAAGAACTAATTTGATGAACTTTTTGAAAAATGGGGGAAAATTCAGATGACTAACAGATTTTTTATATGACAATTTAAGGCAACTTAAAATATGCAAAGGAAACAAAGGCATGACAATCATCTAGTCTTAAAACATTATAAATCAACAATGCTAACTGAATGAAAAAACAAGAGACAAGCCATTAGAATAAGCTTGCTTTCTTCTGCAGCTACAAAAACAGATATACCAGTTTTACTAAAAACAAAGACAAATACATAAAGCTGCTACGGACGTTCATGATGCTCTAAATGTTGCTAAAAAGTCCTGAAAGGCTAAATAAACATTGAATTTAGTACATACAAAAACAGAATACAGACTTGTTTAAATATCAGACTACATCATCATCATCGTCTTCACATCCACAACAATTAGTCGTCCTTGATTCTCTTTACAAGGTTTTTGCTTCAAGCTCATCTAAATGGTTAGAAAACTTCTTACAACGAACACTGCAAGAACATTGATAATCACCTTAATTTCTCCTAATTTTGGACTGCTGCTTCTGGCGGTGGCTGTGATTGTACCGGTGGTTGCACTAGCGGCTGCAGAATCTGAGATAGTGGAGCTTCCTCTCTGAGCGGTGCATTGAGATCCAGAGTGGCGATTTCTTCTAAATCTTGTATGGCAGCTATTGCAGTGATTGCCGTTTCCCTGTTTAGTGTCGGCTTTAACAAGCTGACTGCTTGCTTAACTCTTGATTGCTACAAGTATCGTGTGTTTACCATTAATAAAAGATGATTGTGGAAAGGTAAGCAAGATCAAATATTGAAACAAAAAAGAAAATTTTAAGACTTACAAGGATTTCAAATTTTCTCTTAAGGTCTCCATATGCATCAGCTTGTGATTCAGACTGAGACCACAACAAAATCGCGTTCTTTTTATCCAAAACAGTAGAATCGTCAAAAATTTAATTCAAGATGGATTAAACAAAGCAACTGAGTAAAGCTATAGTACAAAAGTTGAACAATGACACTCATAGTACAAATTAGGAACATTAATATACAAAACACTTGCGTTTGCTTGAACTAATTGTACTCAAAATAGAAACTTGCATACTTTTCAAAACACTACCCCCTTTCTAGGCAACCAATTTTGTAACTTTTGATTACAACATTTCCCTTTCGTTGTCATATTAGTTTAAGTTAGAGCTTGATGACTTACTCAACAAAAGTCTCGTACTTTTTTCAAATCAAACAAAAGATTGACAACGAATAGTAATGTCAAAATCTATCAACAGCAGCCCCAAAATAAACAGTAATAACGGCAATAGAATAAAAAACGACGACTAATCCATATGAAGCTCAATATAATTACAGAACACTTTATTTTATACCAAAATTCAAATCATCATCAACCTAATTTTGAGCAATGATGGTTACTACTTTGCATTTTAGTTTTCCCTTCTGAACATAAATCTATTTAAAATATACGTATAAATATCCTTTTAAAAAGTCCATAAATATTATAATTAAAAAAATTATGGTAACTACTAATGTACATTGATCCAAATTTATCCACATAAATTCTTTTCTTTTCTTTTTTTGGATGAAAATCCACATAAATTCTTCCTTCTAAAGTACAACAAAATTCTTTTTTTCTTCCCATATTGCTCATGTTTAATGGAGGAAGACATAATTATCAAGATATTTCTACAAGAAAACAAGTATATATCATGTCAACAAGCATTTAATTTCATAGCTCCAAAACAAATATGGCAACTTAACTTTAAAATTCTTTAGAATATAGTAAGTAACAACAGCTAACAACGCATACCTTCTTGGGACGACCAACAGGCCTAGCCCCCATCTTCGGCTGAACAATACCAGATACTTTCGGTGGCCGTCCTTGTCTCTTAGCCGGAACGACAAGAGCACCTGCAGCCGAAGCAGTCAAGACCTCGCCTTTCCTAGGACGGCCTCTAGGTTTCGGCACATTATGTGCAGTTCCGCTGGTAGCATAAGGAACAACAACAGACTTGGGCAAACGCTTTAGATTCTTCTTGACACCAGATTTAAGCTTCCTAGGTCTACCCGGACTCTTCTTGACCCCCAATGGCACACTCTTCGGCGGCCTACCTCTCCTCTTACCGGAAGAATTCACCACAGCCAGCGCACCAGGTTGTCCGGGAGCCTTCTTAGGTCGGCCTCGACGCCGATTAGCCAACATCTGAGAGCCAGGAGATGCATTTGGGACACTATTCTCCGCCGGATGCGGTGGAGGAGGAGCGGCAAGTGCAGGATCAGTGAAACGAGGAACAACATTAGTAGAAACCGAAAGTCCAATTGGAACCATTACAGACTGAGAATCAAGAGGAACAACATTGGGCTGAGAAGATGAAATCAGGTCAGGTAGATCAGAATTAGGTTTGGGCTTAGGGGGCCTACCACGGCCCCTTTTAGGCCCAGAAAGAGAAGTGGCTGGGACGGCGTGAGCTTCAGCAGAAGCATCAAGATGAGGAATCGTTGGAGGAGCAGCAATATTGTCGCTGTTATTAATGGTTGAATCAGATCTAGGAAGCATGTAAGATTTCTTCACCATAACCAAAAGACCAGTGTTCTTCAGCCGCTTCAGATGGTTAGACAACAAAATCGAGTGATTCGGCGATAATCCGGTGTAAGCTCTCTCTATGTACTTCGCTATCGCTCTCTTGCTCGACCCATCCCGTTCCTTCAACGCCGTTATCGCCGCGTAGATCATCTGCAAAACAACAGAAAAATTAACATCATAACACTCACCGGAGCAAATCTATATTTTTTTTCAACTTACATCAGTATAAGAAGGATGGTTCAAAGATTGTTCCGGCAAGGGAGTCGCGGTAGTAGCTACATGGTTCTGATGAACTTCGGGGATGATTTGAGGTGGAGGAAAGGATGGCGCAACGTTTAGAAAGGCGGAAGGGACGGCGGTGACCGGAAATTGAAAGAACGGTGGTTGCGGTTGAAGTTGGGGTGGGTCCATGATAAGAGAGTGAAAGAAAGAAGAGAAAATGAAGAAGAGATGTTTTTCTAATTTTTCCTTATTTTTGTTTTTCAAGACAAAAAATAATGTTGTAGATAGAGAAAATAAAAAAGATTAGGTAAATAGGAGGAGGAGGAAGAAGGACATGTTTGTCTTTTTCAACGTAAAATAATGGGTGGGGACCACTATTCTGTCCATTTCTATGCTTCCCCTTTTTTAAGTCAAATGTGCGACTCTGCTTCTCCTCCGTCACCTGCGGTGGTTCTCCGTGGGGCCGTATTTACCCAACCGGAACTAGATCTCAGTTGATACTTTCCAGATCTGGAATCCTTTTCGAAAATTTCACCACGGTGTACGGTGGAGAGCGGGTGGGATCCTCCGTAGAGAGAGAAGTGGGTGGAGTCCAGCCTGGCAAATTACTTCGGAATTTAGATTTTGAATTTTTGGTAGTTTCAAAAAATGAGATGACGAAATTGCCCATGATTAATATATAAAATTACAAAATGACCTGGAATATTAATAATAATTTAAATAGAAAAGGCAGTGGGTATTTAATCCGTGGTTTCACGCGTGGACTGTGCGGAGTAAAAGAAAAGCATTAAATGGGACTGCTTTTTATTTTTTTCGAAAAATGGAAAAAGATAATTTTGTAATTAGGTAATTTGTGGCCGTTTGATTAGTCTCAGTGATCTGATGATGTACGTGGCCGTGGATAAGAATGATTAGACATGGGGCTTATCGGGATGGGTTTTGCCGCCATTAGATCTGGAGCCCGACCCATGATCCAACTGGCACTCGAGCATTTGAAATTTTGAATCGAATGAGACATCCATCCGGTTCCGGTGAAGTCATTTTGATAGATAGATTCCTCATGTAGATGTTGTTTTCATATTTGAAGGCTTATGCATCTACACTTATCTAAATTTGTTCAAAAAGGGTTGTTGACGTCCCTGAACTTTGAAATGTTACAGATATCCTCTAAATTTGTCTCAAAACGCATTACTTTACCCCCTCGTAAAAATATCGGTTTCAAGAACAAGAAGATGAAAATGATGGGTCAATAATCGATACAATATTATGATTAATTGAAGAAAATATTTAGAATGAAGATGAAATTTTGAAGAAGACGAAGAACATATATTATGGATTTTGAATGGTAAGAATTAGAATGTTATGAATTTTTTTATTCATTTTCTATTCCCCAACATACTTCACGTGTATGTATTTTGATAATCATCCACGTAGCAAGCCAGGTCAGTACAAGGGGGTAAATTTACGCATTTTAGACAAAGTACAAGGGGCTATCCGACACATTTCAAAGTTCAAGATGGCAACAGCCTTTTTTAGACAAGTTCAGGGGGATGTAGATGCATTAAACCTGTTTTGAAAATAATTAGAGTCATATTTTTTTAATGAATATACATTTTTGAAAATGTTAGGTTAGAAATTGAGGATTTCAAATTTTCATTATGTGATGGATATCAATTGAATTACACATAATTAGTATCATGATCATGTATTTAAATTTGTTGTTCAATGATAAAAAGTTTACATGTTTATCTTATGATTGAATGAGTTCCAAAACACCATGTATTTATGGGAGCTTTTGGATAGGGTAATCAAAGGGAAAAAAATTTGTTTATTCATTTTGTTGTTTGTTGCTCATTTCTTGATTCTTCATTATTTAATATTCTCGTCTCATTACCCCAAAGTCCTTTATGTCATTCTCATCATAGTAGCTTGTCTATTACACAAATTATCTTGACAAATAGGAAAGAATATATAATCAACTTGAAAATGTATTTTCAGTAGCTTGTTTAACCCATCTTCCCATATGATGTGGTACTACGTGTCATCTCAAAATGTAGATAATGTCTTTTTTATTGTCTATACATTGTTTACAATAAATACAATATAAAATGAAATAGGCAATCTACTATTCCTATTTTATAAATAGAAATTGTCTATTTTTGAGACTATTACCACATCATCAAAATAAACTTTTAATCCACATGTTACATAGATTTGAAATCCATAAAATACTAAAGATGTTCTTAACTTAGGGGATGTTATTTCATTTCTTCATTGTTATTTCATTTATTGTTTCAAATATAACAATATTTACCCAAGCATTTACCTGTACGAATGAATTTTCTTATAATCGATAATTAAAATTCTAGAAAAAGAAATCCAATCCTTTTTTTAGTACATAAAACCATTCAGTGTAGACATGATTAACATGTAGATATGAGTTTTATAACATCCAGATATAGAAGATTTTTTTATTTTATATGGATTTGTTTGATTCGTTTGCTTCTTGCTCAAGCTCGATGATAAAAACATTTTCATGTCTGGTTCCAACGAATGATGGATCTATAAGAATTTACCTATCCCTATAACAAAAAACCTAACTTGAATGATCTTATATTAAGAGCTAAATTGTTGAGGGAATGGAAACAATTTTGTTATCACTAACTATGATAATCTAACAACTCAATGACCATTGATATAGTTGAGCCTTGGTATAGATCTGGTTTTTGGGGTGGAATTTGTGACGTCAACGAATAGGATTTTTTATTTTATTTATTTCTTTACTAGCAGAATGTGAAAGATTACTTATAATATTAAATTTTATAATAATATTTTAATATCAATATTAGTAATAATTATTGTTATTATAATAAACTAAAATATTATTATTTTAAAATATTAATTGTGATATTTTAAGCATATTATATAAAAAATAATAAAATATAAAATTATTTAATTCAATAATAAAAATAATACTTATTGATGATAATAATGTCTAATAATATTATAAACTAATAATAATATTTTTCTTATTAATATTTTTTATTATTATTATTCAAATATAGTAAAAATTTAATATATATATATATATAATAATATATATTTAGTCGATTAATTACATTAATATTTATTATTATTATTTAATAAAAACTAATTATAAAAATAAATAATTATATATATCTATGCACATCATTAATACTAATATATTTTTATTATATAAATATAATATTGTTATTGATTAGCATTGATAATTAATAATTAAATAAACAATTGCAACTAATTATTATTAATGATTAATAGTTATTATATATTTGTCTAAATAATATTTATTATATTTAATATTACTAGTTTTCGTATAGATGTCATAATTAAAAGTATAAATTAATTTTATAAACGATTAACCAATAAATTAATACATAATTATTGTTATTTTATTATTTTTATCAAAGAATTGATATTTATTGATTAAAATGATAAAAAATTAACTTGAATGTCAATCTCTTTGTTTAGCATATTCAAACATATAAAACAATAAACGAAAATCATGTAAACCAAACACCCCTTTAATTTTAACAGATATTAAAAAACTCATCAATCAAAACCCCCATATTAATGAATATAACAAATGAATTGAATTTATTTTAGTATAATATTTAAATAAATATTTTAGTTGAAAACAATGACCTAATTTCTCAATATGCTAAAGGTTGACAAGTAAAGTTTAGTTTTTTACTAAAAATATATAATATTGCGTGAATTACTTGATTTTCTTAGTAATTTCCTAATTAGGGAAATTGGCTATGAAAGGTTTATGCCAAATTTATTCCTAGAAATGTTATTAGATTGGAATTTGGAATCAAATGCTTTTGTTTATCAAACCAGTCAACATTCCCGATCTCTTTATCTTTACCGTCAGAAGGCAAATCTTTTAATTTTCTTTGCAATAATTGCAATTAGTCTTCATTTTTATGCTCGCGGACAATAAAGAAATGTTTTAATTTTATCAACTATATTCCAATTTTTGATATTATAATTAAAGCTTGTATGACTCCCTCCCTCCATTATTTTTTATACTTGTTTTGTCAGTAATACATTTTATAATACTATTGCTCTTTAAACAATTTTTCTCTTATTTATTATATTTTTAATTGTACATTACGCTTACGTTAAAAATAAAAAAAATTATTGTCCAACAAGTTTATGAAAGAGGTCCTAACCATAAGAAGTTCATTGCTATCATATTTACTCTATTATATATAAGAGAGATTCAACGATATATTCAAATATCAGTTTATTAACAAATGATAATTTAAGAAGAAAAATAATTGTAACATGAAAAAAGTACAGTTTTAGAGAAATGCAAATGATGAAATTATTGAAATACAAATGATGATTTTTTTTAAAAAAAATAAAACAAACAACTAACAACTGTAACCAGGGATGGACACAGGATCTGGGTTGAGGGGGGTTAAAAATTAACAAATTAAATTTTGAAAAAAAAATTTATTCATACATATAAATAAAAAGCTATAATAACAATTAAAGTGAATTTATACATAAATAATCAATTATAAAATTAAAAGTTATGACAATCAAAGTTTTCGCTATTTATTTATTATTTATCCATCGCTTAATTTCACTTACCATTTTCTTTAAAAAATATAAATTTAAAAAATATATTTCTAGTATTTAAAAGAATATATA
>CATIWQ010312168.1:0-37981 GCA_949673415.1 Euphorbia schlechtendalii
TTTTCAAATTTAATACATACCTTATAATTATGGTAAAAGTCCTAAGCAACATTACCATTACTGTGATCATCAACTTTTCCTGCCGGAATTGCATACTACAATAAAATTCTCAATAAAGAAAATCTCTAAATAAATTTGAAATTGGAGTTTGTAATTTAATGAAGGGACCTGGAAATTCCATTGTGAAAGTATATCCCATATGCTTGGTCCTTTATCTCCTATTGTTGCTGCTCCTTCATTCTGTTTAAATTATTATATAAATTAGTAGGAGAAAATTTTGACATGATAGCAAAAATCCTAGAAAAAATGATTTCTAATTTCTGTTAGCCTGTCAGTAATGAACAAATAAAAGAGGAATTGAATTTCTTGCAGAGAAAAAGGAATTAAAACACAAGCTACTCAATAACTATACCAATTTAGTTAAATGGATGAGAAAAAATTATTGAGTTTCATAATCTGTGATACCTTTCCAAGTGTATTTGCTAATAAAGGCGTGATAACCATAATATATATGCCCACCTCGAAAGCTAAATATGAATCACAATATCTCCAATTTTTTTCCAACTGGACCATTCATCTTCATTAGAGTACAGAATAATATCTTTAGGAAGTGATGCTCTATCAATGAAATGTAAAGAAGCCTTAGTGGCAAATGCTCTTACTTCTGCCCACTCAGAGAAACAAAGGTAAAGATTTCCAAATTTTATAGCAGCAACACTGCCACTGGCAACAATTAGAATCCTAGGTTTTCTAGGAGTTGCAATTGCCCGGATTGGCAACCTTTTGTTTGTAGCCAGATCTGAGTATGACATTATCTAACCAAAACCAACAAACATGGAGGAGTTGAAACTTGAAAGATTTTGAACACGAAATAAAAGGCAATTGAGTGATGATAGAACAAAAATGAAGCGGATCCATGAAAGTTATAGCAAAAAAGGTTGGAAGAAAGAATGAATACAATCTCAATATCTAACACAAGCATGTAGATATATAAATAAAAGAATTAAAGTCAAAGAACAGAGTGCAGCCACTTATGAGACTAAGAATTCAACTCAGCCACAAAAGAGCTTCACCTGACAGCTATCACTAGTCATGTGATTTGGAATGCCTACAAAACGTGAACAAAAGTCTAAGATTGTAGCTATAGATGGAAAAAAATGAACTAGTGAACCATAAACTGAATCCCATATAAGAAAGTCTAGGCCTTTTTCCTTCACACGAATAAGACTCAAATTTTAGTTTTATTCTTGAATTCAAAAGGGGAATATAGATAATTTTCTTGGCCCATTTGATAACATTGAGATATTTAGTTACTTACTTCCCATATATAAGCATTTAGGACTTTATCTGTTAAGGTTGGTTTCACTAAAGCTAATTCTCAACTCAAGTTCATTCCTAATGTATGAAAAAAAACTAAGCTTCTTAATTCAGATGAGATAGCTATAAAGGTTGACTAAACAACCTATAACAGGAATAATCAGATCTAATCATTAGAAAAACAAAAGAATGTTTAGGACTCTAGTGATCAAACACATAGTAAACATACTAACATATCAAAGAACAGAAGTCATTCAAATTGATATAAAAAAACACTGTAAGTCAAACGACTAAACTCTAATTCAAACATCGGTTCAATTCAGTACATGAAATTTTGAAACTTTTAACTCAATATAAGACTTCATCCAAATCAAACTGGCTTAAACCTTAAAAGAAAGTAGAAGATAACAAAACACAAATTCAAAAACCTCTTAATTAAGTCAGTAGCCAAATTCATTCCACTACCACCTAAAGATTTAACTAGTTTCTTGATTTCAAATTTCTTGATTACCCTTCTCTCTTTGTTTATGATACAAAATTCAATGGATCCCATCCAAAAGAGGAAAATCAAGATTCAAACATTCAAACTTTCATCAATTTAAAACCCCAAAAATGATACCTAGAATCATTGTTGGGCTGATGGCAAACTCCACCAGTGAAAGAATCATTAGAAGGGGGAAAATAGACTTCTTCTTTCTTCACCTGCTCCATAGCGTTTACTTTAAGATGGCCAAAGGAATCAAATTGACCTTCCATTAAGATAAAAAAACCCACAAATTTGTTCTTCTCTGAGGAAAGGAAAACATAGAGAATTTGGGATAAAGAATAAAAACCAACTCAAACAGAGAATAAATACCTCAAAAGTTAAGGATCCCGTCGATCGATGGCGCAAAGAGAGGAGAAGGAGCTCGGCAGGAGCAAAGGGAGAGATGGATGATTCTATGTGGGTTATGGAAGCTGCAACAGTAGCTAGGGTGAAAGAAAGAGAAATGGAGTATACAAGTTTGAGTTTTTATTTTATTTTTTAATATCTCACTCTCCGTAAAAAAAACAAGTGGGAGATTTCCCACCGTCATTTTATGCACTGTTCATGAAGGTTTTCGCAACGCTTAGATTGAAAATGTTACGATGAAAGTGTAACTGATCAACAAAAATATCTATTGCAACACTTTTCAAAATGTGTTTCAAAAAAATCCTTTTTTCCTTCAAATATCTCAACACTTCAATGCAACACCAGCCATTCTGGTTGCGACAGGCCATCTATGGCATAGTGTAAAAACAAACAATTTTCATGAAATAAGAACTTTGAAATCTTAATGGTTTTTTTACCTTGACCACATGGGGTCTTGTCAAAATCTAAATTGAGCATACATGGTACACTTGGTACATATATGTCTTGTGGGATATCCCCTTTGCTATCCTTTGTGGATGCAGGTAGTTTAGGACAGATGTATGTTAGGGTTTAATTTCCTTCAGGTATTGCTTTCAATTTCGAAATCAAATGTAATATTTGTTAGATATTAATGTATTTTAGGCGATTCTATCCCTTAGACTTTGATGTATTTAAGCGATTTGTAAACCCCCAAACCCAATGATGTAATTAATCTCCCCGTAGAATAGGCGCATTTAATTTCCTACGTGTTTACTTTCCACAACTTAATTACTGTTTTATGCATGTGTGATAAAAATAAACTAAAAATATCTAGTTTAGTTCGAATATCATAAACGTGGTTTCTCTCATAGTGTAATTTAACTCAAATGATGATGAAATAGATAACTCATCCCGAACCCGAATCTCTGAACTATGGTACAGATTAGGTAAATGAATCTAGGCTTTACCAAGTTTTCCTGGAAGAGCTGATCCGGGTGGCGACTTTGAGTACCATAGAGTAGAGATCCTGATCTCGAGTCTATTAAACTTGTTACATGAACAAGTTCCTTTCATTAAACTTGAAAATCACTTTTTTAAGCAAACCATTTTATCCGAGCAACGCATCCTTCGATGCGTTACTCCTTTCGAAAAACCCCACACCCCATCTCACGGGGTCAACGCCTCGCAGTGTCTGCGTGGGTCCGAAACGTCATCCACTCATAGTGGTGACTCCTTTGGGGACTATGTTTTTTATAAACTTACAAGTTTAAAAGATTTTGGGTGAGTATTGAAAAGTCGTCAAATGAGTTAACCCACATTTAAAATATCGAATGAAAGCATATGCATTAGATGGATTAGCCTTTAAGATTAGGGTTCCCTATTTACCGTGAACCTTGCGAAGTATCATTTGCGACCCCATGGAGACCAACGATACTTAGTGGGTGGATCACTTGTTACCATTTCACATGTACCTCCCTCGTTTGCACCTATTTGGGGAAAGGCTTGAAGTGTATCTTAGTGTAACAAGAACCTTCTACATCAACAGCCCATGACTGAACTCATATAAGGAAACCATAGACACTTCCCTTAGGTTTACCAAAACAAATGCATCTCTTATGTAGGTTCGCTCCTTAAAACCTTACGGTGTTAAAATGACCCAAGCCTAACCCTTAGGAGCAGGAGGCATAAGGTCGGAGGTGATGTGTTCATTTCATCACCATGTTTATTTGATGTAAAGTATCATGCTCACCCATGATTTGTTATGCAGACATGAATTATACCCGACAACGTCTACCTAGAGTTAGAAAGAAGCGATAAGATAGTGTCACTATGGGTTAGGGCCACCCATGGTCGAGAAAGTGCTCACTAGGCACTTGAACCTCTGTATGCTTAGAATCATTGGCTTCTAAGCCTAGGGTATAACACACCATTCTACTCGAAGAACCTAGAATTCGATGATGCCATAAGACAGCGTCACCTAGGATAGGATAATCCTTGGTTAAAGCGATGCGCGCTTAGCACCCGAACATCTGCACATTTAGGGTGACAAACCCACTATACTAAGAGTCACATGGTAAAATGTACTATTTACCCAGACTCGCACAATTGTGTAAAACCTAAACAAAGCCACCTCATGACATGAGAAAGAGCCACAGTTGCAAATTCTCAAAAAGCCTAGCCTTTTGCCACACCTGTATTACGATAATCAACTTGTTTGTTCCAAATGGATTGGCAAACATAAATCACACTTTAAACCAATCTTATTACCACATAGGTATTATGGCAATCAACCTGTTTATTACAAGCGGATTGGCAAACACAAATCATAACCTTAGCCTTTTACCACACAGGTATTACGGCAATCAACATTTTTGTTCCAAATGGATTGGCAAAAATAAGTCCACTTTAAAACTAGGTCTATTACCACACGGGTAATATAGATGTCAACCTATTTTATTCCAAATGGATTAGCAAAATATGAGTCACACCTCAACCACAAAGCCTACTACCACATGGGTATTACGGCAATCAACCTGTTTGTTCCAAGTGGATTGGCAAACACAACCTTCGACATCACATAGATGTCACCACACGGGTCAGGTCTAATTATCATTTGACTTACATCCTTATTACTAATGACTAACCCTGTTTGTTTCAAATGGATTGATAAACATGAATTTTATCGCATCACGGCATGCTAACCCTTTGTAATGCAGCCACGTCATATGCATCTCATACATCAACATCAAATATGTTAAACATGAATTTCATATCAGATGAAGCTATTAGATTGTGTTTGTTTCAGTTAAGGCTTCGAAGAGGCCGACCCCCACCTCATCTGAATTTCCCCCATTGTGGCTTGCCTAGAGAAATTTCCATCAAAGGGTATTCCACACACTAATTTCAGCAAAGACTCAAGTTCAGAATTGGGTTCAAGTTTAAGTTCAGATTTTGGTTCAAATCAAAGATTGATTTTTGGTTTGGGTCAGAGTTTCGAGATGATGAATCCTCAAGGTGGTCATGGAATAGACGAGTAGATTTTACACAAGGTGCCAATTGTCCAACAAATCCATTAAATACCAGCTCAGAAATGGCCAACACTGTAAGCACCATTCTCTACAATGATTAATTTGGTCAAGTGTTGCAGTTCCACCTTTATCCACATCAGCCAAAGAACCATACTTCAGATACTCACCTATCATCAAGTTACCCGATTGGAAATCATGCCACTACTTCCCAATTTGGCACACGTAGCTCGCAACCCCAATACCACCATGACTAAATGGGGTTAATGCTATCCCGAGCACCGAATTAATTTAGTCAAGGTCTAGGACTATTCAGTCTGTTTCAGATAGGTCAGACTTCTCGAAGTAATGATCATTCAAGGTTAAGGCAAGCTAATGCCTTCCGGGTTGTTTAATCCTAAAATTAATTTGATCAGGGGAAAGTTGGTCAACTGTTGGTCGATTCAGGTCCGTTCCATTTGAGTTGGCATCACTCAACTTCATTTGCAAGAAAAGCTAGACTTTCATCTAGTTTCGTTACACCACGTCACAACTTTGCCTCGCAGCTAGCAGTCCCTCAAAATTCGGGTGCCCCATCCTCCCTCAACACGGGCTTAAACATTTTAGCCCAACCACCTCAATATCCGACCATGGCCCATGCGCCGTCTTCTCCCAACTTTATGTTCACTCTTATAGGCACCATGATCCCCAGGGGTAGTTTAGCCAAAGGACCACAATGTTCACTCCTCCTCATCTCAATTTTCATCAAGTGACTGATGGGATAGTCCCCTAATATCTACCTCCCAACATAGCAGAATTATGGCAGCAGTTTTTGGTTACACATGCTAGCCAACTCAAGAATGTCCAGCCAAACTACTACCATGTCCCTCTAGTAGCACATGATGATGAGTGACTTCCCGAAAACTTTGTAATGCCGAGATTAGAGAAGTATGAGGGAGAAGGAGATCCCTGATCACATTTGGTCAACTATTAGACTGTGATGAGAGCTATGAGGATCGATGACAAGATGCTGGCTATGCTCTTTTTTGTTACACTAGGAGGGCCAGCCAATGAATGGTATAACAATCTGCCTTTGGAAATAGCTCATGACTGGAAGCACCTCTCAGAGGCCCTAATAGTGCAGCATGGCTTAAATTCTGAAATAAAAACCACCATACAACATCTCGAGGCCATCAAGCAAAGACCCAAGGAATTGTTCAAACCCTACTACAACAGGTGGATGGTCACCCGAGTGATACTCAAGGATAAGCTTAGCCCATCTGAGATGATTGTAAAGCTATTGGCCGGGGCACTACCAATCTACCAATAGAGGCTCGAGACTGATACTTTCACTTCTTACAATGAGGTTTTCGAGAAAGCTGAGAAGATTGAGTGGATTGAATTACTGGACACACTCAAGGGAAACCAACCAATGAGTACTAATGCCAAAAGGTGACATTTGGGAAAGAAAACCCTCCGCATGTGGAGGATGAGGATACTAATGATGTTATAATTAGTATTTTTTTAAACTCTTTTATATTAACAAACTCTATCAATGAGGCTTTTGAATCTTTGAATACTTCAAACTTTGCTTACTTTCTTGATATTCTTTCGAATGACATCACACATTCTTATGAACATGAGCATAATGTTTTTAGCATACATGACACATCATCGCATGAAATCAATTTGGGTAAAAATGAATCCCCTATAATAATTTTAAATAATTTGACTCTTGATGAAAAATGAGGATAACATAAGTACTTAGATAACACATGATAACGTTTGTCTGGTCCTATGAAGACATGCCAGAGGTTGATAGAAAGATCGTCAAACACATAATCTCCACTGAAGATGACACGATCGAGACAAAAGTGGGCCGGAAAATCAAGGTAACAAAGAAAATTGAAGCTAAGTTCTCCAGAGTAGTTAAATGCCCGATAGGTTAGCTAACATGACGCTAGTACCAAAGATACAAAGAAGGAGTTAAGCATTTCAATGTGTCATCGAGTTCATCACGCGGCACATCACCATTTGTAGGCTGATCATCACACTATTGAAAGAGTACCAATAGACAATGCTTGTTTGCGTTCAATGGATCAAGTTATAGTTGATGTACGCTTTAATTCCTTCCATTCATGACAAATCACTCATTCCCTATTTGGCTGTTAAGAAATCAGGGAGAACAATTGAAAAGGTGAATATTAAGCATCATCGCTCGTCACCGTGTATAACTCAAGCCAACATAGTGGCAAGAGCGGCCAATAAATCAATTAGAAAATGCTGAACGAAGGAGCTACTAAAGTCATGGATATGAATCGAGCAAGATAGGCTCAATTGCTATCACGTTTAGGCGAAAGAAATAAATCATGTAAAAAGCAGTAGAAAAAGTAATTAGCCTATCAATTAGCACTCTTCTAGTTAAGCAAAAATTAGGGCCTCTTTTCAAAACACAAAAAGAATAGTCTGCTAAGTTGAAAACCCGATAAGGGTGGCTCAGGAAAAACTTAGGATATCGAGAGAAAAACAAACACATTGATTAGAAAACCTGAAAGGGCTAGTCAATGGCAGGAGTCAAATCATTTGAAACATTCATACCCCTGTTAAGTTCATCAATGAATTGTCATTCTTGCTGAATATTTATTCATATGTTTATCTTGATTGTTTGCATGCCAACAATAGAATATTGCAAGCAAGTATCCCGTCATATCATGATTCAAAAAAAATATAATAAAAAAAAGAATTAGTTTACTGGATTGAAAACCTGAAAGGGTGGTCTAGGTAAAAATTAAGACAAGGTTCGATAGATTGAAAACCCGTAAGGGCAGTCTATGCAGAAATTAGAACCAAATAAATATCAAATTTATCATCCGCTTCTTAGAATGGTGCAAGGAATCGTCTATCTCCTCTAGATATTAGGATGAATATCTTCTAATTTCCCTCGTAGAGCATCACCAACACGGTTCCGGATCAACATTAACATCAGTGACACCATACCAAAGAAGGAAACGAGCGTAAAAAAAGCATCTTCAAACAAAATTCAGGCTTTGAACTTGACTATGATTCATCCACAAAATCAAACTTTGACTCGGACCCATGTCCATCATCACTCAAAAGAAGTCATGGAATGCCCAATGAGATGAATCCTGGGAGCACTCATGCACCAGCATATGAGGGTATTAATTTAGAAACCTCTGAAAGGCCCCTCATGCAATGAATCTTATATTATCAACTAGGCTAGTGCTCCAAAGCTAACGACACTTGCAATAAACAAACATACATCATATGATAAATGTTTTTCATGCATAAAGTCATACATACATGCATACGCATCATGTCACTTACAGGTGAAGGTAATATTAAACAGAGGCAATGTCATTCTGATGAGAAAAACACTCTACTTGCACATGAGGAAACTACAAGTATCAAGAAGATGTTAGAACAACACATCATCAAAATTGAGAATGACCATGGCCCAACTCAATTCATTTCAACTTTCGTCAAATTCAAGCCTACCTAGGCCTCTTTCAATCAGCATTACAACATCATAGAAGCTTCCCAAAATAACAGAGTGGCCATCGGGGCATTCCCTGAAATCTCATTTATCATGGGCCTGAAGAAAAGTTTCTCAGAACCCTCATGTTTTAATTCTTGATTGAAGGGGTAAAAAATTTTTTCTTTCAGCAATCTCAATCAAGCAATTAAAAAATATGTTACAAGTATCTACTAATAAAATTCCTCATTCTTGTAGGTACCCCTTCAACTCACAAAGGGTATCTATGTTAGACTCACAGCAGTCAATGTATCATCAAAGGCATGAAGCACACGGCTTTCATCATTTCCCCAGTAGTTCCAAGGGTTACAGTCAACTTGGAGGTCAACTCACAAGGGGCATATAATTAAGACCGCATCAGTTAACTATCCCACAGCAGATTTTGACGAAGACTTACCACAGTCAATGTATCATCAAAGGTATGGAGCACATTGCTTTCATCCTTTCCCCAGCAGTTTCGAGTGTCACAGTCAACCTAGAGGTTAACTCACAAGGGGCATATAATTCAGACCGCAATGGTCAACCATCCCATAGTGGATTTTGATGAAGACTTACCACAGTTAACGTATCATCAAAGGTATGGAGCACACGGCTTTCATCCTTTCCCCAGTAGTTTTAAGGGTCACAGTCAACCTAGAGGTCAACTCATAAGAGGTATATAATTCAGACCGCAACAGTCAACCATCCCACAACAGATTTTGATGAAGACTTACCACAGTCGACGTATCATGAAAGGCATGGAGCACACGGCTTTCATCCTTTCCCCAGCAGTTCCGAGGGTCAGAGTCAACCTAGAGGTCGACTCACAAGGGGCATACAATTCAGACCTCAATGGTCAACCATCCCACAGCGGATTTCAATGGAGACTTACCACAATCGATGTATCATCAAAGGCATGGAGCACACGACTTTCATCCTTTCCCCAGAAGTTCCGAGGGTCACAGTCAACCCAAAGGTCAACTCACAAGGGCATACAATTCAGACCAAAATGGTCAACCATCCTACAGTAGATTTCGACAAAATACTTACCACAGTTGACGTATCATCAAAGGCATGGAGCACATAGCTTTCATCCTTTCCCTAGCAGTTCTGAGGGTCATAGTCAACCCAGAGGTCAACTCGCAAGGGGCATACAATTCAGACAGCAACGGTCAACCATCCCATAACGGATTTCGACAAAGACTTACCACAGTCAACGTATCATTAAAGGCATGGAGCACATGGCTTTATCCTTTCTCCAGCAGTACCCGGGTCACATTCAACCCATGATTAACTCATAAGGGGCATCCTCCACAGACTTTCTACAGTCCACGTACCCTTTGGGACTTTCTATAGTCCATATTTCTTTTTAGACTTTTTATAGTCAACGGACATTCTACAGTCTGCATTCCTTTTTAGAATTTCTATAGTCCATATCTCTTTTCAGACTTTTTACAGTCACTAGACTTTC
The DNA here is from genome assembly GCA_949673415.1 of Euphorbia schlechtendalii. Taxonomy (NCBI): domain Eukaryota; kingdom Viridiplantae; phylum Streptophyta; class Magnoliopsida; order Malpighiales; family Euphorbiaceae; genus Euphorbia; species Euphorbia schlechtendalii. The sequence goes on from CATIWQ010312168.1 coordinate 10,197, forward strand.
TACAGTCCACATTCCTTTTCAAACTTTTTACAGTCAACGGACTTTCTACTATCCACATTCCTTTTTAGATTTTTTATAGTCAACAGACTTTCTATAGTCCTCTTTCCTTTTGACTTTTTACAGTCAAATGAACTTTCTACAATTCACAAATTTCTAACTTTTTACAGTCAACGAACTTTCTATAGTTCGTAATCTTCTCACTTTCTATAATCGGTGAACTTTCTATAGTTTGTAATTCTCCGACTTATTACAATCAAATGAACTTTCTACAGTTCATAAATTTCCTACTTTTTACAGTCAACAAACTTTCTACGGTTCGTAATCTTCTGACTTTCAACAATCGGTGAACTTTCTACAGTTTGTTATTCTCTAACTTTTTACAGTCAAATGAACTTTCTACAGTTCATAAATTTTTGACTTTTTACAGTCGATGAACTTTCTACAATTCGCAATCTCTAACTTTTTGCAGTCAAAGAACTTTCTACAACTCTTAATCTTCTAACTTTCTACAATCGGTGAACTTTCTACAGTTCACATCTTTTCTAAATTTTTACAATCAATGAACATTCTATAGTTCACACCTTATCCCCACTTTTTTTTTCAATCACCGGAATCTCTACTATTCACGTCATCAATGGGCTTGCTACAGCTTGTACACGGGATCCTCAACTAGAAAAACGGAGGCACACGGCTAACATTCTTTCCCCAATGGTTGTAGCAATATCAACCAGTCAAAGGTCAACCTTTAAGGGGCAATCATTGCCAAACGGGCAGGTCACAGGGGGCATCAAGAGATAAATCCTTGAAAAAATGCTGCACCAAGATGAAAGCTTCCAACCATCATCCCCAAAGAGTGCCAACTGCGACCGGGCAGGTATTATCTGTAAACCCCACTTCTCTTTCAATCATGGGACCATACTGATCTCATATCAGCAGTGATCCAACAAGGGGCAGGTATTATCTCTAAACCCCGCTGCTCTTTTGCCTCGACTAGCAAGTACAATCATAAAGTTGTAATTTATTTTTCCCATGCTAGTTTTTCACCTTTTATAGGGTTTTGAATTCATCCGAAGGAAGTTTGCTTTGTTTCTTTGAGCCTTAACCCTTGTTTTAGGCAATTTCAGCACAAAAAGCCCAAGGCAAAGAAGCAATGTCGTTAACTACATTGGTAATGTTGTTAACAACATCATAATGTTGTTAAAGACATTGGCATTGTCATTAATGACATCGCAATATCATTAACGACATCGATAATGTCGTTAACGACATTGCATTGACAGCAAATAGAAATTGCACTTTGTGGACTTTTTCAACCAAAAGATCAAATTTTTCCCACTTGCTCAGATTTTTTCTTTGAAACACAGCTACCACACCCCACATAAGATTTTTGAATCCCAACATTTGCATTAAAAAGGGTTGAAAAAAATGCAAAAGATAAAAATAAGTAGCCTTTTTTTACTTTGGATTGAAGGGAGCTTTCCTACAAGAAAGGAGCTCACATTTGCAGAAACGGGGGGAGGAAAGAAAGTTGGGGGAATTTTCATGAAAAAGAGAGAAGGGAGAGTTCAAAGTATTATTGAGAAAGTTTGAGTGCTCTTGAATGGTTTTTCTTTAGTTTTTACATTAAACTTAGAATTTAAGCTTCCCAAAACTTGAGATTTTTAGTTAGATTAAATCCTTGAGGTTTAGACTTGAATGGAGAGTTTACAACATCTTTATCACTCATTTGAAGGTTACTATACCTTCTGAATCATGTACTTTGGCAAGGAATAGATCCCTTCCAAAGATTTTTGTAAATCACCAAATCTAACCAAAAGGAAATAAGGAGAGCTTCCCGGAGGACTTCATGGATCTTAAAGAAAGTGGATTCATAACTAGGGGGGTAAGCCTCTGAGTTCCTAGAGTTTGGGCATACATTTATATGATTTTCATTTTGAAGTTTCTTTCTCTTTTCAGTTTTTTCCATTTTTGCACACCAATCTATTTTCTAGGAATTTCAATATGATTTCAAATCTTTTTAAGTATTTTGATTACATAAACATATTCTACACATCTTAATCTTTTCGTATTGATAAAGATCATTCAACTCGGTTAAGTATAGCAAAAGTTATGATCGTTTGAAGTTTCAGATTTTCGTTTTGCTATTTTCTGCTATTTTTGTGTGTTTTCTACAGGTCTGGAGCCTCGATGTCGACATTGCCTTTGGCAGAATGCTATTTTGCTTTGTTTTGCTTTGTTTCAAATCATTTAAGCCTAGAATGACTCGTTGAGGCCCTTCTGAGTTTGGAAATGCATCATTGGGGGTAATAAATTTCTAAATTGTAATTATTTAGGATTTATTTATTATTTATTAATGTATTAATATATTGATTACCGTTTTATGCATGTGTGATAAAAATAAACTGAAAATATATAGTTTAGTACAAATTTTATATACATGGTTTCTCTCATAGTGTAATTTAACTCAAATAACGATGAAATAGATAACTCACCCCAGACCCGAATCTCTGAACTATGGTACGGATTAGGCAAACGAATCTAGGCTGTACCAAATTTTCTCGGAAGAGCTAATTCGGGTGGCGACTATGAGTACCATAGAGTAGAGATCCTAATCTCTAGTCTATTAAACTTGTTACATGAACAAGTTCCTTTCTTTAAACTTGAAAATCACTTTTTTAAAGCAAACCATTTTATCCGAGCAACGCATCCTTCGAAGCGTTATTCCTTTCAAAAAACCCCATGCCCTATCTCACAGGGCCGATGCCTCGTGGTATCCAGGAGGGTTCGAAACGTCATCCGCTCATAGGTGTATGATCCCTCGATACTTGGAACGTCACGTGATTGGACTTGATCTAATTTAGTAATAGTACCATCCAGTTTATTGAGCTCAAATTAATTGTTAGCTCATGTAGTAGCCATAGCTATCCTAGAATTAGATTTGTTCATGAAGAACACCACTAACCATAATATATCAAGATTGACTAGAAACCCATTCTATCAATCTTATACTCTGATTAGAGGTTTATGAGTGTATCTCTTCAACAAGAGACCTTAAGGTACAACTCCCATTATATCACTATATCAAGAGCATGGATCCCATTTTAACTACTTAGCTTACCAACAAGTCATAATCATAATATCTGTAATCACCTATATAATTTGAACACTAGGTTATGAATAAGTATGACCCAAAGTAGAACAACTCCTACACAAGGTAACCAATATCTCAGGTGTTAGGAAAATTGTACTTCTATTGCAATAAGATATGACACCAACACATGGATATAGTTATTTCTAAGTGTTTGTCTTATAACGATCTTTCATGTGTTAACTCAAGGTATCACCTTCAACTCGTGAGATCGGTTACTTGGATCTAATCCAAGCAGTAAGCCTACACGTGCTAGTCTATTTGCTTCATTGATGTCCAATCTTAATGAAACTATGACCAGTGACATTTAGACTATTCATAGTAACACGTGTGTGCAATTCTCACACCATATAGCTCCCACTATGTCCTCGCACTTTCACGCTATGAATTGGGCATGGACTTTATCTTACCAATGAGCATTTATAATAACACACATACATATATGATACCAACGAGATACATAATTTAAATAAACACTATTAAATAACAAAAATGCCTTTGTTATTGATAACAATTATCTAAAACTATTTGTACATTATAACTAATAAAGATATATCACCCTAATTGCCTCTAGGGCATACATCATGTCTAATACCTTTGCATAGGGAAGATCAAATCTGAGGAAGGAACATATGGCTAGGGTCAGAAGGAAATGTATGTGATGGTAATAGGGTATGTAATGACAATAGGGTATGGGATGGACCCAGATGTGATAATGGACACCCTTGAAGCAAATCTAGCAATCGAGAGGTTGTGCCTAGAGAAAGGTAGTAAACACCAACTTTAATTTGGTTGGAATGTCTTTGTTTGATAAGACTGAACTGTCTTTCCATATTTTCAAGTTTTACACACTATGTCGGGCACATGGCCTTTCTTCTGCCATGATGGTAATGTTGTTTCCCTGTTCCCTTTCAAGAGTTGCAAGTGGGTGGTACAAAATGTACTCGGAGCTAACCAAAAGTACATGTAACTTCATTTCCATTGAGTTCCCATCTAAATTTTTGTTCTTGGAAAGACCGAGGTAATGCATGCTAGACCTGTTTGGATGTAAGCAAGGAGATAATGAGAAATTCATGAGTTACTTCCATCGATGGATGCTTATCTATGTCGTAATGTTGATAAAGCCATTGAAAAAAGCTGATATCTGTTTAATGCTAGAAGGGACCCGCCGATGATACCATCATCACCTCTCCAAGATGAAGATCAGGTTATTTGATGAACTTTCGTACCATGCGTATCACCTGGTTAGAGATTGTGCGCTAGAAGTCAAAAATTTTCTCATGGTAGGGTCTTGGATACCTGCCAACTCGATCTTTAGGATGTTAACAAGGTCCAATCCAGAGGTGAATACGTTAACTAAAGGTGGTCAGGATATAGAAGTTGATCCTTTGACCAAAGTATTTTCTATGGAAGGGATTGAAGCCAAGGAGGAAACGATGGAAGTAGATTAGGGTAAGGCACCAAAATAGGTGCCAATTAATCTAGATGCTTACATGCTGAAGTCCCACAAGATGAAGAGGCATGATGATGTGGTTTTAGTAGAGGGTGAGATAATTACATATGAGAACACACAGATTGAAAACTTGCAAATACAACTTGTTTTATTGTCAATTATTCTAACTCTTGGAGTGATTTACTACTGATTTTGTGATTGAATTATGCATATTTAGGTACTGGATGCTTCTATGGAAAAATCTTAAAGAAATGGAATTAGCCTGGCCTCAAGGTTAACACTGAAGTTAATAAAGTAATAGTTGTTTGGAATTAGCCTAGAGTCCTAGGTAAGAAGCTGCAGATAAAGAAAACCTGGAGTTAACTTGATCAACTGGAGTCCTAATGTGAGAAGACTTGCTGGATAGTTTTATCTTACTTGGAATCCAAGTTGTTTAGATGTTTAGAAATAATCTAAAAGTTACTACAGACTTATATCCCTTTTAATTAGTTATTTATAGGATTATAGATTATGGGATTTTAAAGTTTTATTTGGGTAGACTTCTTACCAGATTAGGAGATAGGATATTATGTCCTATTTTAAACATGTAAACTAGGAAGATTTGAGCTATCTCATTCTTAGTTGAGTAAGAAAACAACAAACATGATTTTTATTCTCTACTTTTCATTAGTTTTCAATGACAATTTCAGTTTTCATTCAAATTATACTTAGCTAAATTCATCATTCTTTCTACTAAAGGGAATTACTTTAAGCTATTATTAATCATCATGCTTATTCTCTATTGTATTTTGAATTTCAATTTTTGAATCCATACCGGTAATATTTCTATTTTTTTCCCTTTTAATTTTGTCAATTCGGCCGGTTGTTGTTTATTGAAAGGATGAACATATTGTTAATTCTATCATGATGTAAGGGAATAATTGTAACAAGCAAATTCCTTTAAAAGTTTCATGGTTGGATTTGAATTAATACCTTTCTTTATGCTATCATAAAGTTTTGAATTGTGTAAAGCCTTTTTGCAATTAAACCTTTTGAGCTATCTGCAAGTGCATTTTAGAATTGAGAGCAAATGGTTAAGCTATCTACTATCATTCTCGTTTTTAGAATAGATTTTAAATCGTGCTATTTCATGATTAAGATAACTAACTGAAAATTTCAAGAAACTTATATTTTGTGCCGATGATCAATTGATATCAAGCTGAAACTAATCCTTGTTCGGAAGACATTTCCCTATCGTATTCGTACTCCCTGCAATCTTTGACTTTTCAATTTTACTTACTATTTATTTCCAAACGAATTTAGACCCCTAGTTTTTACTTTTTATCACAAATTTTCTAGTCATTTAGTAGAATAAAATTGATTACATAAGTTCTTGGGGAAACGATCCCACTTGTCGCTCTAAAAAATATATTTTTTTTTGTGGAACAGGTTTTATTTTATTTTGTATGGATTCGACATTTCAAGACCCAAATACGCTCTACCAATCTTAATCAACCAATTTCAATAAATCCTCAATTCTTCAAAAGAGATCCCTAACTTTATCTATCTCTCCAAAAATACATAATCACCGCCATACAATCTCTCTCTCCCCCATAGTCACTATCTCTTCTCCATCCGTTTCATCCACAACCATCATCAATTTTCATTACCATGGCAAGAACCAAAAACCCCTCTCACCGAGACCAAGCCCTGTCACCACCTCCTTCCCAGAGAACCTCACCTATCCCATCCCAATTGAATAAGCCCTCATAGCCACTACCATCTCATTCACTAGAGAAAGAGACTCCAAAAGTTACCACCGAGACACCATTGTTTGGTTTGTTCTTCCTACATGTACAAAGTTCTCCAATGAGAAGCTATTAGAGAAAAAGGAGAGCAGCTGTAATGGAGGAGACAAATGCACAACTGACTAGTCCAAAGCAACCAATTGAGGAGTTACCAAACCCTCCTTAACCTGCCAGAACCAGAGAAAAAATGAAAAAATTGATGAAGAAATCAGTAGTAAAGCCTACTTCAACTGCTCAACAACCAACACTACCTCCATCTTCTAAAACCTGATCATAGGTACTCCCATCGAAGCATCGCAATCAGAATCAGCCTCCTCGAAGCCCAAAAGTAGAAGACCTGATAAACCTTTGCAATATAAAGTTACATAACTTATCACCAATGCAAAGAAGAAGCCTAAAAAATGAGCTCGATTAGCTCAAGGGGGATTGAGCAACTCTAAGCTCTTCTTCCTTACCTTTAAACCCTCTAAATACATTCATTTTGAGTCATTTATGGATTTAAGAATAAAAAATCAGGTTAGGGAATACATTGACATTAGGTTAGAGTCTATTTTTCAGGATGATTGTTATCAGGAACTCATCTAATAGTTTTTTTGGAGTTTCAGTTTTCATCACCCTAAAAATAAACCGATTTATATTGATGTTCCTCGTATGATTGAGTTCTCCCTTTGCGATGAAAATTTTATCCTAAGCATAACCGAGTTTGACGTTCATTTGGGTCTAATAACTAAGGAATTCGCCACATCTAAGGTTTATAGGGATGGTTTTTGTGATTTTACAGTAGAATTTAGGGATGTTGAGTTTTATAGGTAATTATTCGATTTGGAGTTTGGGGCTTACGACGCAAGTTCTTCTACCGATGCTTCTTTCTCAGATAATGCACTTAAATAATTTCACAAACTATTAGCTTTTATTTTTTTGACTCGTGCTAAGAATTCATCGGTAGTATCCAAGCCTGAGCTTTTAGGGCATGTTTCATAAGAAAATTTTCAATTTGGGGAATTGGATTGCAATTCAATTGAGGTCTATAGCTCAGGAAATGCAGGTTGTCATCCTAGGCCACTTAGTTACCCAATTTGTGGTGAACAAAAACTTATTTGATTTGGAGCTTAATGATTACAAAACTATTTACTCTATGTCCCCTTTAAATCTGTAAAGTTTGTTTAATATGGATTTGGATGAGACTTCACCAGAAGGGCATGTTGTTTTCAAAACACCGGTGGTGGCCAGTGCACTATCTTTAGATTGATCATTGTTCGAAAAATAAGAGACGATCATCCAATGGCAGAAGGAAATGATCGTGCTCCTTAACCAACAAATCGAGCAGGAGGGCCAGATGGTTGCACTTCTCTAACAGCTAGTGCATTTGCAGTAGTGTAACTACGCTACCCCTTCACCAGGTTTTATAAATTCTTCACTTTCCCATTCGTTTTTTCTTTAATTAATTTTGCGCATAAATGAGAGCATTTTTGCCATAAAGTGTGGTGGAGGGGATTTAATTTGTAAACTTGTTGCTGCCCTGTTTTCAAGCAAACTAAAACAATTTTGATTTTCTATTTTGATCAAAGGCATGATGAAATTTAGGGAAAGGAATACCAAGAATAGATAAAAATAAACTAGTACCTGAATTGATTTAACTAACCGATTTGTTTTGACACGATTTAAGAAATGAACAACCTAATCAATTAAAATCTGAACAGTTACCTAGTAAAGTCTCGATTTTGTACTTAATTTGTTAATCAATTTAAATTGCATTTCCTTCCATACATATGTGAATTTGTTGGTTTTATTTTCCCCTTTGAGTCTAGAAGAAAAAGCATTGTTCTACTAGTAACCGGGTGATGACTCTTTCATAGGTTTTGTTTTATTTTTTTTATTTTAGAAGGGAAAGCATTGCTCATCTAGAAATGCAATGATGACCTCTCCATAGGATGGCTAGAAGGAAGAGCTATGCTCGACTAGCAATCGGATACCACCTCTTCCATAGGTTTTTATTATCGCATATAAAGAAAAATAATAAAAAAAGAATTCTATCAAAACTTTTGGTGAAATAAGTTATATCTTGGGAAAGTGAATGAAATCTTTACTTGGTTTAAATTTCTTTCTCTCCTAATCTTTGATGTTTTCTTGAAGACAAGCAAAAGGCAAGTGTGGGGGAATTTGATAACTTGCAAATACAACCTATTTTACTATCAATTATTCTAACTCTTAGAATCATTTACTACTGATTTTTTGATTGAATTATGCATATTTAGGTACTGGAAGCTTTTGTGGAGAAATCATAAAAAAATGGAGTTAGCTTGGAGTTAAGGTTAACACTGAAGTTAATGAAGTTGTAGTTTTTTGGAGTTAGCCAGGAGTCCAAGGTAAGAAGCTTCGGATAAAGAAAACCTAGAGTTAACTTGATTGACTTGAGTCCTAATCAGAGAAGACTTGTTGAATATTTTTATTTGACATGGAATCAGGCTGTACAGCTTCTTAGGAATAATCTAAAAGTTATTATAGACTTCTTGTTTTGTTATTTTTGTTTTTTCCCTTTTAATTAGCTATTTTTAGGGTAGATTTGACCTATCTCATTTTCAACAAAGTAAGAAAAAAACTCTACTTTTTATTAGTTTTCAATGACAATTTCAGTTTTCATTCAAATTATGCGTAGCTAAATTCATCGTTCTTCTGACTAAAGGAATTACTTGAAGCTATTATCAATCGTGAGGCTTATTCTCTATTGTATTTTTAATTTCAATTTTCAAATCCATACAAGCAATATATCCATTGTTTCATTTTGATTTCATCAATTCATCCGATTGCTATTTATCAAAATGATGAACATATTGTTAATTCTACTATGTTTATGCTATCATGATATAATGGAATACGTGTAACAAGCGAATTCCTTTAAAAGTTTCGTGGTTGGATTTGAATTAATACCTTTCTTTGTGCTATGATAAGGTTTTGAATTAAAGTTGGTTCTATTGTGTAAAGCATTTTTGGAACTAAACCTTATCAGCTATCTACAAGTGCATTTTAGAATTGAGAGTAAATGATTTAGCTATCTACAATCATTCTCATGTTTAGAGAAGATTTTTAATCGTGAAATTTCATGATTAAGCTAACTGATTGAACATTCAACTTATATTTTGTGGTTGTGATCGATGATATATGAAGCAGAAGTATTTCTTGGTCGAAAGACTTTTCCTAGTCGCATTCTTACTTCCTATAATTTTTTACTTTTCAATTTTCCTTATTGTTGATTTCCAAATGAATTTAGACCCTAGTTTTTACTTTTCATCGCAAATTTTCTAATCACTTAGTCTAATGAAATCGATTGCATAAGTCCCTGATGAAACGATCCCACTTGCCGCTATCATAAATATATATTGTTTTGGTGGAATTGGTTTTATTTTATTTTTGACGGATTTGACACACACATGAAGTGATGATGAGAAATATTTTCACTTGCCTCTTTTATTTTAGTGATCTGCTCTGAAGTTACGAGGCGCTCGGAGGACATCATTGGACTTTTGAAAGCCAAAACCAAGTAAAAACCATCAAAAACCAACCAAGAACTGCCCAAAAAATCATTACAAAATCAAAATACATTAAAAAAACCCATTTCCCTAACCGCTACTACCCAACTTTTTGGACCGGTCCAGACCGAGTCGGGACCAACCTAATAAGTGAGCCGATCACCAAGATTGACCAAACCAGTCACCGACCCTTTCATGGGCCGCTCTCGGATCCAGACCGGTTTGGGTCCACCTAAAGCGGACCTAGACTGATCCGGGACTGGTCCAATTTAGGCCGATCCTGGTCTGCCCAAATGGGCCAATTCCGAGCAATCTAGACTGGTCCAGGCTATTTGGACCTATCCCGATAAACTTTCTACCCACTCCTAATTTGTTAACCCCTTTTACCCTTCCTTTTACTTTTTTGTCTAAAAAATACCCCTCCTTCACATTTTTACATTTTTTACCCACCCTTAGATAAACTAAAAAATTAGAATTTTGAAGATGAGACTTACCCTTTTGGGAAAATACTTTTGAGAGAGAAAATTCTAGAGAGATAAATTAGGGACTTTTTGGGAAAAACTTAGGAAACTTCAACAATTGAGTTAGAAACTGAAAATCTAACTCTCTGGTTTCCGATTACCCTCACCAAAAAACCTACTTTTCTACCTTTTCAAGCAAATCAACTACAAAAAGACTTTGAGATCTCGTTCTTTGGCATTTCTAGCTCCAAAACTTTACAGGTTCATGCTAAAGGGGTAAGATTCTAAGCTTTTGGAGACTCTTTGGCATGATTTTTGTGTTTTATTTTCTATCATTCTTTGTGCTTTCAGCATAGTTTGTTTATTTTCTGCTATTTATTATTGTTTTAGGGCCCACACAATAGAAAATCTGTTTTCCTCTAATAACCGACTAGATTTATGCCATGATTAAATCTTAAATATTAAAACTTGTAAATCAAGTCTAAAATCAATTGTTTTTTATTAAAAGCGCACGGGAAACCCGAATTTCCCATTTTCAAATCCATTAGCATGTGATTCACCCTAATCTAACTTTTTTTCATGACTAATCGTGTCTTATTTAGTTAACTAACTGTACCATGGTGTTGTGATATATACCTCCTGCTAACCTCTGTGGATGCAGGTAGTCTATATTAGATGTACATTAGGGTTTTATTTATCCTTCAGGTATCGCAATTGTAAATAAAAAGTATTTGTAGATCATTTGTATTTAGGATCTTTTATATATTACTCCCTATTTGTATTATTATTTACCCTACCCCCTTTTAAGTTAGAAACCTCGTATTTATTTTATTTATCATTTTCTCTTGTTTATTTACCGCTTTATTTATTGCTTTCCGCATGTGTATTTTTAACTCCAATATAAACCAAAAAGGACTTGAAAATGAAGCGAAATGTTTTAAAGGTTGTTGTTCGCTTGTAATTAAAACTCAAATATCGATGAAGTATTTAACTCATTCGGACCCAAATCTCTTTACTACAGTGCGGTTTAGGCTTAAAGGATCTAGGCTATACCAATTTCCTAGAAGAGCTGATACGGGTGGCAACGCCATAGCAACGTAGGTGAGAGGTGTAGGCCTTGGGTCTTTCAAAATATTTCTTTCTCATTTTTCATTTTCTTAAAACCCCCACGGCCCATCTCACGGGGTCAACGCTTCGCAGTGATCGCACGAGTCCAAAACATTGTCCGCTCACAGTGACGACTCCGTTGGGGGTCGTTTTCTTTTTTAAACTTAAAAGTTTTAGAAGACTTTGATGAGTATTGAAAGTCATTAAATGAGTTTTTTCCACCTTTAAAATATTTCAAACAAAAGCATATGGATTAGATGGATTAGCCATTAAGGTTAGGGATCCCTATTTTCACCATGAAGCCACAAAAGTATCACTTATGACCTCTTGGGGGCTAAGAATACCTAGTGTGTTGATCAATTATTGCCATATTGCATGTACCTCCCTCCTTCGCACTTATTTTGGGAGTGGCTTGGAGTGTATCATAGTGCAATAAGAACCTCCTATATTAACAACCTTTGCGATTGAACTCATATAGCATCGTCTTAGTAACTTCCCCTAGGTTTACCAAAACATCTCTATGTGTTATGTGCAAGTTCGCTTCTTGGCACCCTCTTGGTGTCAAGATGACCCAAGCTTAGATTTAGAAGTCGAACTCTTTATTCCGTAAGAGGCGTATGGTTGGAAGAATTGTATAATTGTGTGTGTGTTATGTGCTATGTGTTAATCGCTTTTCCATCCATTACATATGTATATAAAACAACATCTCACACCATGTACATCACACTAACCACGTTCTTTTGTACAGACACTAATTTGCGCACACACTCATTATTTTGTAGTTTGAGGTTTTAGAGAGCTCATGAAGTACCATGACAGAATGAATAAACCCAAAACATCACAAGACCTAAATAAACATCAACATTACTTCATTCATTTGCTTATCATAAAGGTATACCACATTGTCTTACCCAAGAATAAAGTTCTCATTCAACCATGACATAAGGATGTCATCGTGGTAAGGTTTATCACTCTTTCATCTCATTTTCCCATTCTAACTCATTCTTTTGGGAGACCACATTGATCTCTCAACCTCTAAAAAGCTAGGAAGAATCATTAAATTTACTTCATGAGTGTTTGACAAATCTTATAGGATTCATAAATTAATAAGCATCAACACATGCATAATTTGATTCCTCTTGTTTGACATTTAGTGTGGGTGCATCTTAAGGAGCGTCTCGTTCGATTAAGCTTCATTCAAGAAGATAATTCATTTCTATCTATAAGTGAGCGGTCAGTGTCAAGCATCGATCAAGCAATCAGTTTCACACAATTCAGCACCATGGTTAATCCGATTGAGAATGAGCAGCCACTAAATTCTACCAAACCCAATCAAGGGGGAGGTCCTTCACTAGGTTTTGGGATGAAATTTAATGCTACGATGAATAGGATGCTCACTAGTCTAAAATTTCATGCAGCCCTTTAAGCTTCCATGAGGGCACTTCTCACTGACGAGAGGAACTTTGATCGGATTTCTGAATCCGAGCTCCCTTCGGCTAATGGGTCCCACCCCACTACTATCCAAGGGCATGCTTCATCTTTACAGGAAAATCCTAGTTCTCTCATTAATCAAGTTAATTTAATCTAGTAGTCGGCTCGAGGCTATTTAGCAACTTCCTTCAAGGTCAAGGTTCGGGCCATCATGGTCGATAAGTGGTGAATCCCTCTACTTTCCAATATAGTGAGCCTGGGCGAGCTGTGCCCAATTCTTTCCTACAAGGGGTCTCCGGATTTACTAGTAGGATATTTAATGTCAGTCCTTTTATGAATTCTTCACATGCCTTCCTTGGTACAGGGTCCCAGTCAGTCTTCCCTTCAATCAATGCACAATCATCTCAAGTGTTCTTGTCTCAGCCCTCATCACTACTCATTCAAATGGCACCTCAATTTCAGAACTCTTACATAAACTTAACTACTTTTGAGAGTTAGTTTAAAGGATTCCACCAGCCCTAAATTCAGCCACAGTTCTTAGTGTCTCCCAAGGGCACTACTCATGTCCAGCATCCCATTTACAAGCCTGCTACTATCGGAGCTCCTAACTCTGATCTGTTTGCTCAAGAGGTCGAGGGATTGGTTCCTCACAGACTCTCCCCCAAATTGGCAGGTCTATGGCAACAATACCTTAACACTCATGCTAGTCTTCTGCAATCCTATGCTCACTTAGCTATTACTCATCGGGACAAAGACTGGGTCCTAGATAACTTTGTGATGCCCGAGCTAGTCTGTTACAAAGTAGTGGGCGATCCTCGCTCACATATTAAGAACTATCAAATAATTAAGAGAGCTCAAAAGTTAAGTGACAAGATTCTTGCCCAAATGTTCATAACCACCTTGGGGGTTCCAGCCGATGAGTGGTTTAACAACTTACCCGATGAAATAGCAAGTGATTGTCCACGCTTGTCTGAGGCGTTCATTGAGCAGTATGGCTTTAATATCAAGATGAAGACTATGATTCAAAATCTCATCGATGTGAGGTAAAAGCCTGGTGAAACCTTCTAATCTTACTATAGAAGATGGATGGTTATCCAGGTTTTGCTCATAGATTGACTAAGCCTTTCTGAAATGAAAATTAAGCCGCTTGATGGTGAGATGCCACTCTACAAGATGCAAATGGGAGCGGATGAGTTCTTGAGTTATAATGAGGGCCATGTTAAAACTAAGAAATTTGAAAGGATTCATGGAATAGCGCTTACTACCAGGACGAGTCAACAAAAAACCTAGCATAAAAAACCAAATGAGGCGTCTGCTGCCGCTCCTACCCCCACGAAACCTAAACAATCTAATCAATAGAATGCAATCTAAGTTGTGCAACCAGCTGGAGTTTCAGTTGTCCAGCCCACTGTTGACATCCACCGTGGCATCTCTCCATACGTCCTAAACTTAAAAACATTATTTTCTAAGCTGCGAGAGCTCAAGTTAATTGATAATCTCAAACCCTTTTCTCCTCCGTCACTGAATGAGTGGAAGAATTTTTACTCTTATCATGTGGAACACAGTCACCATACCAATAATTATGAACTCCTTCCGCGAAACATTCAGAAGTTGGTTACAAAGCAAAAGATTCGGGCCCCGACTTTGAAGCCCAGTACAAAGTCTAACCCCCTACCCCAATTCAACAACCAGGTGGGGATGATTAATTTGATCATGAGCCCTAAATACATTTTTTGCCAACTTAAAACGGTAAGAGAAGAAGAGGTGCAGTAAGTAATGATGGTGGGGATGCTTACCCCTTAATTATGTCCTCAAAGAATTAGAAGACGAAACAAGCTCTACGGTTGGCCAAACTTTGCCAAAGTCTCATGAACCAAGTTTCAGTTTGGTTGAGATTCCAATTTACAAAGGGAAGGGATTTGAGGACATTCTTAAAGTTCAAGGCCTTTCAGATTCTGCATTAGCAACGTTATTCTCATGCTCATTAGATGGAATGGCTGCGAAATGGTACTTGACTTTACCTGATGATATGAGGTAGAATTGGGAGGCCTTATCCTGAGAATTTTGTATTCAGTTCATCCATAATGAGAAGCCAAGAATAGATATACTAGAGCTCCACGCTAGTCAACAGAGGCATGGTGAATCTTTTAACTCTTATTGCCAAAGATGGATGGCTCTCAAGGTGGTATTCTTCCCTGGTAGGGGTTTCAAAATAGAGTTTGGTTTTTTTATTGATGGCACGCTCTCTATATATATTGCCAGTTTCTAAAAGTTGAGAATTTTGAGAGCTACAAGGAAATTTTTGAGAGTGCTAAGAAACTCAAGCGTAGTTTCAAGGAAAGGCCTCAAAGGGTGAATGCAATGGGGACTGGCCTGCCTTCTAACTTTTTTTTATATGCTCCTGTAGTTTAATTCGGGGGTGAATTCTATGGCTCAAGGTCTGACATTTGAAGAAGAAACTATGTTCAAAATCTCGAGTGTGGAAGAATCTGTTGATGCGATCGAGGGTGATCAGCTTACCCCAATTGATATCGATAGTTTTATCTTGAAATTTGGTAAGAAGAAGGTTGTTGTGGTCAAAGTAGTGGGAATCGTGAGTCTTGAACCCATTGATATTGATAGCTACAAACTTAAGGATGTCTCCATGTTGCATCCCGTTCCAAGCTATCCTGTCCAAACTATCATAGAGACCAGGGTTTTAGATGATTGTGTATTAAGAGTTACGAGAAGTGGTCGGGTCTACCAACACAAAGGAAATGAGCAAGCTAAGGCCATTTAGCCGAGGAGGGACATAGAGCTCACCCTCAATGATCCTCCACTCCCCATGTAATTGGAAGAAGCATCTTTGGAGGTAGACCCTTTTGTCAACCAACTTAAGAGCACTCAAGAGAAATTCAGTATTTAGTAGTTGCTCACCCTCTTTGAAGCTCAACAAAGAGGCCTTGTACAAAAGCTGCTCAAGATGGATGCAACTCTAAGAAAATCAGTCATTGATATGTGTTTAACTATAGGTAAAGGGTTTCATGGCAAAGACAAGTCAGGAGTAATTAACTTTGACTAGTCTGATCTCGCCCTTGAGTTTCATAATCATAACAAAGCCTTTTTCATTCGGGTCTAAATCTTCACGCATAAGATTCCCTTTGTAATGGTGGATGATTGATCCGCTCTCAATCTTTTCCCTCTTAAGGTCCTTCATCATTTAGCTATTAATGAGTTTATGCTAGCAAGATCAGCCACTATTATCCATACATAAGATGATAGAAAAAGGAGAGTGGTTGGAACATTCGAAGTTGAGGTCACTGTGGGGGAAGTAAAGGCTCGAGTTTTATTCAATGTCCTTGGTATTCCGATAACTTACTCACTCCTTTTAGGTAGGCCCTGGATTCATTCGATTAGAGCTATCCCATCCACCCTTCACCAGAAGATAAAGATTTATCATCATGGGAAGGTAGTGACTATTGAAGTTGATGAAGAGTTTATGCTGGCCACAGTGGCTTTTGAAGAGAATGAATCAGCACTCCATGTGGGAACTATTAGTAAAGGGAAGAAGAAGGTTCCTACTAGCTATCTCCATTTTCAGCCAAGGGTTATGGTAAGAACCACCAAGGCATTTTGCAAGCTATTGAGCCCAAACTTCTTATCCCTTATTTCGGTCTAAGGTTCATCCATCCTCATAAAAAATTCTATAAGCATAAGAAGCCCTTGTTTTATAATATGGTGAGCATCTACGAGAGGGGACAAGTGCCTTATGCTGACCAGGTGGAGTTTAAGGAACATAAGGGCCAGATGAGCTGCGATTTGAAATCTTTAATGATGTTTTCAACTTTGAGAGCTATTATATGTTGAATTAAGAGTATCTCCAAGAAACATCCCCTACTATCATTTGTCCTTTTGTTGATTATGAGAAAAAAAGACAATCAAGGAGGTTAGTGAATGTAGAAAGACTCTTAGGCAAGCACCTGACAATATTCTTCCAATGATATGGATGAGGAGATTGAAGCTATAATAGAGGCTCTCACATCCTCTCTAGGTGTTCTAATGAAGAGAGGATGGAAGGGGATTGAGTCAAAGGGAGGTTCGATCATTGATACTTTATAGAAACTAGCTAAGGCCATCATTGAAGATGCTAAGAATGGAAATATGAGATGAATTTAGGGCTTGATGTAGAGTGTATGATGATTATCTCACCCAATGATTCTCTTAAGGGAAACCCTTCTCCCGTGGTCACTCCCTCATTCCCTTTTGCTACCCCTTATAGTGAGGGCTCCTCCTCGACCCGTATGCCTATTGCTCACCATACCGCAATTTATCCACCTACTATTTATGACACTTCTCCTGCCACGAGTGCATCCTCTACTATCTTTACTACACCCCTCACTTGTCCTTAAGCTCCACCAACCGTTTTTGCACATGAAATTAATTTGGGTATAATAAAATCACAAAAAATTATATCTATATACAATTATTTAAACCCTAATGAAAAAGAGAGATTGAAAATGTGCTTAGGCGTCACATGAGTGCTTTTTCCTGGTCCTGTGAAGGCATGCCTAGCATCGATAGAGATATCCCGAGCATCATATTCTGATCAATCTAATGTTCAGAAGGTAAAGCAAAAATTGCATCGACTGCATATAGAATGGGCTGATAAAGTTAAGGTAGAGGTAGCAAAGCAGCTAGAGGCCAAGTTCTTTGAAGTGGTCGAGTATCCGACATGGCTTGTGAATATCATCCCCGTGGCTAAGAAGGATGGGAAGGTGAGGGTTTGTGTAGACTTCAGGGATCTAAATAAAGCATCACAAAAGGATGACTTCCCATTGCCCCATATTCATGTACTAGTGGATAGGGCTGCAAGGGCGGCAATGTACTCCTTCATGGGTGGATTTTCAAGCTACAACTGGATTATCATGGATATTGTAGACAAAGTTAAAATGGCTTTCATAACTGAATGGGGTGTCTACTGCTATAAATTCATTCCATTTGGTTTGACAAAAGCTGGTGCACCTTACCAGCGGGCTATGATGACCTTGCTCCATGATATGATTCACAAAGAGGTCGAAATCTATGTGGATGGTATGCTGGTTAAATCCACAACTAGAGAAGAACATCATGAGTTGTTAGAATGCTTCCTCATAAGAATAGAGAAATATAATATGTGCCACAACTCGAAGAAGTGCATCTTTGGTGTAACATCTGGCAAACTGCTAGGGCACATCGTGAAGTAGAAGGGGATTAAGATGATCTAGATAAGATAAAGGCTATCCAAGACATGCCAGTTCATAGGATAGAGAAAGAAGTGCGATTGTTTATTAGGTCCCTTCAATACATCAGTCGCTTCATAGCTTGATTGGCTACCATTTGCGAGTCAATATTCAAACTTCTAAGAAAGTAGTGGTCGATAATCTAGGATGAATAGTGTTAGTTAGCCTTCAAAAGAATTAAGACTTATTTAATTAATCAGACAATTTTGAAATCGCCAACTCCTTGCAAGCCTCTTAATATATATCTGGCTATTGAAGAATGCTAAGTAGGGGCAATGCTTGTCCAGGAGTAAGAAGATAAGAGAGAGCATGCTATGTACTATCTTAGCAAAAAACTTCTTGAGTATGAAAGTCGATATAGGGTTGTTGAGAAGACTTGTGAAGCAATGGTTTGGCTCAATAAGAAGCTCAGGCACAACTTCTAGTGATACAGAATCTAGGTAGTGGCTAAGATTGATCTGTTGATGTATCTGTGCAAATCCTCGACTCTAGCTAGAAAGCTCTCTCGTTGAATACATCTCTTATCTGAGTTTAATATTGAGTTTGTCATGAAGAAGATGATTAAGGGTCGACAAGTCACCGAGTTCCTCACCAATCAAGTGCTTGACTCCGATTATGTGGAGAGCTTAGATATTTCGAACGAGCAGCTAGCGATAGTAGAGTCAGTGAGTGAAGAATGGAAATGTTCTTTAATGGACCTATGAATCATTAAGGGGCAGGTCTAGGGGTTATCTTGGTAACGCCACAAAATGAAGTCACCCTGCTATCTAAGCGTTTGGAATTTTACATAACCAATAATGGAGTGGAATATGAGGCATGCCTCTTTGGTATGCAATCTTTAAGAAATGTCGGGGTAACAAAAGTCACTATCACTGTTGATTCTGCCCTAGTCATTCGGCAAGTCATTGGTGATTGGGAAATTAGGGAGGAGTCATTTCGACCATATCAGGATGTCACTATCACTGTTGATTCTGCCCTAGTCATTCGGCAAGTCATTGGTGATTGGGAAATTAAGGAGGAGTCATTTCAGCCATATCAGGATGTAGTATGGGAAATGGCCACGAAATTCAAGAAGTGTCTATTTCGACATTTCCCATGGGATGAGAATCAAATGGCAGATTCTTTAACCACCCTGACCTTTATGTGGGAAGGTCCCAAAGCCCAACCCATTAGACCCGTGGTCCTTCAATCATCTAAGGTGCCATTCTACTGTCATGTCATCTTAGCCACCATCAACACTGATGAGAGTTGTTAGTATCAGGATATAGTCCAATTAATTTAAGAGGGGGATTTTCCCTTAGGGGAAATGGACTCAAAATGATTATCTTTGCTTCAGTTGGCTACTCAGTTTAGAATTTTTAGGGATGATCTCTTTAAGCGTACTAGTAGCAGCTTACTTCTACATTATCTTTCAGAAAAGGAAGCCTCTCTGGTTATGAATCATGTCCATGGTGGAGACTGCGACCCATATATGAATGGTTTGGCCTTAGTGAAGAAAGTTCAATGGTAAGGTTATTTTTGGACGACCATGATAGCTGATTGCATCTTCGAAGTGAAAAAATGCCATGAATGCTAGATATATAGAGATATTAGTCATTTACCTCTGTTAGATCTCCACAATCTTTCAACTCCTTGGCCATTCTCGGTGTTGGGGATTGATATTATTGGTGAGATCCAACTCTCATCGATTAATGGGTATTGATATATCATTGTGGCAGTCGAATACTTCTCTAAGTGGGTAGAGGCCGAATCTTTCACCAACATAACCACCAAGAAGATGGCTAAGTTCATCGAAAAGCATATCTTTGCCTCATCACATTGTATCAGATAATGGAGTTCAGTTCTAAGGGGCAATGGCTGATCTAATTGAAAAATGTGGCATTGAGCATCATCGCTCTTCTCCCTATAAACCTCAAGCCAATGGGGCAGTGGAAGCAACAAACAAATCTATCAAGAAAATTTTGTTCAAAATGGTGTCCACTTACCTTGATTGGGCAGATAAGCTTCCGTTCACGCTTTGGGGATATAGGACCAGTGTGCATGCTTTGACAAACCAAACTCCCTTCTCCTTAGTCTACGGGATGGAAGCGGTTCTCCTGGTGGAAAATGTGGTAAAATCCTTAATGGTAGCCTTAGAAGCGAGATTGAAAGAGTCTGATTGGGCAAAGGCCACATTTGAGTAGTTGAATATGATTAATGAACATCTTTTGAAACCTCTTGATCACCTACAGCCAAGTCAAGCATCAGAGGCAACCCTTGAAAGTAGGGGACTTGGTCTTAAAGTAGTTGAAATCTTCCAATGTCAATGTTAGGGGGAAATTCAGGCCCAACTAGGAAGGCCCGTTTGTGGTCAAGAAGGTCCTCAGCAAAGGAGCGGATAAAATAATGGACATGGATGACAATGAGTTCGTAAACCTGATCAATCTGAACAGGCTAAAGCGCTATCACATTTAGGAAAATAATTAAATTGTGAAAAGCAGCACTTGAAATAAAAAAAATTTATATAGCAAGCTCATCAACTATCTTTCTTCATATAGTTGAGCAAAAATTTGGGTTTTGCTAATTAGTCCTTTTAAGTGAAAACCCAAAAAGGGTTGTTTAGATAATAGTTAGGACAAAGAGTGAAAACAGAAAGATGCCAAACTGAAAACCGAAAGTCTTTTTTTTAGTAGGGGTTAGATCATTGGATATCTTGTATCATGAACTTTTTAACCTAATTGATTTCATTTAACGAAAAGGTCATTTTTGTTGAGTTATTGCGAGTGTATTTATTCTTGAATGCACATGTGCCATAATGTTTGAACAATGCAAGTAACGCTTTTTCTTAGTTAATTCATAGCAGTTTGAGTTTATCATTGCGCACATTATAATGCATAATTAAGCTAGCCAACATGCATTATGATAAAAGCATCTAAAAGAATAGATAAAAAGGAGTTGTCTGCCATCCCCTTGTTGTATCAGCAAGGATCAACGCTTCCTCCTTTCATGTGTCTATCTCCCTAGCACTCTCCTACTGCAAAGCAGCTCCATCATGCTTGTCTAGGTTAGTGAATCCCCAAAATTTATCCAGTCATCCTTAGTGGTAGTCAGTCCAGGTACTTTTGTATGATAAAGTGTAAGATCATCATCAGTAAAATAAGGCTTTTATAAAAAGTAATTTTTATATAAGGTTATAAAGTGCTATAGAGTTTCAAAATAAAAGAGGTAAATGTACAAGCTACATCATCAAAACAACAAGAAATCCAAGCTACTACGCCAAGTACTGGCTCATGTCTTCTCCATCATCACTGTTACCATTGCCATCAGCGGCCGTCTCCTCCTCATAGTCATCCTCAGCACTCTTGCCCTCCTCTCCTTATGCGAGGCAAGAAGGGGAATTTGGGAGAATCCCCTCAAGAAAGGGTAGAGACATGCTCTTACCTCTTCCAAGAGGCCTAATGGAGTTTGTCCTCCGGCTAGGGCTGGCACCATCACCTCTCTGGTGCTTGAGATGAGTCCTTGGTCTCTGGTACTCAAAGTGAGTCCTTGATCCTTATGATCAATCTCTGGTGGGCCTAATGAAGTCAGTATAGCTAGGGATGGCACCGTTACATCTCCGATGCTCGAAATGAGTCCTCGGTATATGGTGCTTGAAATGAGTCCTCGACCCCTATGCTTTGTCTCTGGTGGGCCTAACAAAGTCGGTCCCATAGATAAGGCTGGCACCATCACCTCCATGATGATCAAAGTGAGTCCACGGTCTCCACTCTCCATCATAAAACCTCATAATCTACGCCATCTCGACCTCAAGCCTGGATAGAGCATCTCAAGTTGTTGTAGCCTCAGCCTCAACCCTCTAAGCTCGATCATGCTCCATGTCTAAAAATACCTACAAGGGGAATCGATGAATTAAAACAACATACATACATGTCAAGTTACTAACTAACATACATGTATGCATACATACTCATACATAATTGGTATCATGCATAATACTACTTGCATAAATAAATAAATCGAGTGCAGGACTTACCATGGTGCGCACATCCTATGCTATCATAAGATCCCAAACTAAGAAGAGCCCACGAGCGAGTCTCTCAACCTCAATAATAGGTATCTGCATAACATATGGTCAAATTTCACAATAGTCATCTCATTCTAAAGAACATTACAAAAAGCAATATTATATGGCACTCACATGGGTAGCATCAACACGAAGGAAGCTAAGGGGCACGATAGGCTTAGATAGGTGAATCAACCTTCTCTCCCTTAGTCGTGTTGTCATCAAGAAGGCGGTCTCCATCTCTTGTCTAAAGACTCCCTCTATCACTCGGGGAGTCAAGGTCTCTCCTGGTGGTCCTCTGGTAGGTAACAAAGGTGGGACTCCCTCTCTCTCTCTCTCTTATACCTCGCTGGGTCCCACGCACCTCAAGGACTACCTCTTCAACATATATAGCCTTCTTCTTGCTAGCCTTTTCCTGTAACAAGGAGTTTGATGTTTAGTTTACTATCAGAATATGCATAAATGAGGGTAAAATCAAAGGTGAAGATGTTTACCCTGTGAAAAGGCATCACATGCCGAGATTTGTCATAAATGACGTATATCTCAGTTAAGTCTAATTTGAACTAACTTTAAATTTATTATTTAGTTAATTTAACTCAAAATAATTAATTAAAAATCTATCAAAACACTGCATCTTAACCCTAGCTCTCAGTTGAAATTGGTTTCTTTTTTGGACAAAAATCGAAAATAGTTCGATTTAGGCTAGTTTAGGTGCCCGGTTCAAGCCGGTACAGGTCGGTACCTACCTGAGCCATCCCAACCGGTGGACAATGCAAAGATGCGCCATCCGCACTGTTGTAAGGCTAGGTCGGTACTGGCTTAGATGCCCGAGATCGACCCAACTGGTACATCGAGAACGGCCCAAAACTAGACCAGTTCTAGCATACCAGGCCAATCCTGAAACGGGGACCAAAATTATCCCATTTTGGTTTTTCCATTTTGTATCCGCATTTTTATATTTTTTTATGAGTCCCCACATATTTACAACATTTTTTTAGTTTCATGGCTTTATTTTTAAAATTCAAATCAAAATTTATAATTATCCAACAATTTACTCATCCGGTTTGATTAAAACAAAATTGGACGTAATTTACAAGTTTTAAGAATACCTGGAGATGAGAAGCATGCTTCTCTAGAGGTGTAACTAAAGCAATCGGCGAGTTGAGGGAAAAATCCATAAAGAGATTGGTAAGCTAAAACCTGAACACCTGTGGCATTGAGCAGGTCCGTGTTCTGTTAGGTCTCACATTGTAATCTCCAATGCTCGTAGTACAAAGATGACGACCACGAAGTTTGTTCAGCATCGTCAGAATCTAGAGAGATGAGTTCTTGAAAAGTGAAAAGTGAAATAGTGAAATCAATTTTCAATTTTCATTCCTTTATATAGAGAATCCTGAAGGAACCCCAAAGGTTACTTTGTACCACTTTTTACTTCCAACTTCTGCATTTTCTAGTCATTTTTCAACTACTTTGTTGTCAAGGCATTTCGGGCTAATATACTTTTTCTCTCACCTACCTATACTCCTCAACCCCTCTTTTCTCCTAATTTTTCCTCTCTTTTTTAAATTGCTCTACCATCCAGGAATTTTTGGGTAATATGCTTTTGTGCCCCCCACCAAGCCATCATCAGTCCCTATTTTCAGGCGATATCTGGCACCAGATTAGTAAAATGAAAGACTTTCAATTTACTCTCGTTTTTATTACCAATCACCACAAACCTTTTTATTCACTAAATATTACTTCCAAAATTTTTTCCACACTAAGAAATAGCAACTCCAAAGAAGTAATATCTTCCCGGCTGTCAGACCCAAATCCTCGTAAGGGGCAAATCCAACCCTTTCAAAGGCTCCTTCGCAGTATTTTTAAAATACGCCAAATTTCTTCAACTTAATTGATTTTCTTTTTATTTTAACTCTTGATTGAAGGGGAAAAATATTTTGTTTCCAAAATGTCAATAAAGTATTTAAATTGCTCTTATTACCACTACTAACTTCCAAACAACTATGTTGCATCTCAGGTTTTCAAACAAACTAAACCTCTCTTAAAAGGCAACTAAGCACTGAAAACCTAGAAGTTAACCTCGTCAACTAGGCACTAAAAACTTGGAAGACAAACTCAACCTCTCTTGGAAGGTAACTAGGCATTGAAAACCTAGAAGTAAAGCTCGTCAACTAGTCTCCAAAAACTTAGAAGGTAACTCAACCTAGCTTGGAAGGCAACTAGGCACTAAAAAACCCAGATGTTAACCTCGTCAACTAGACACTAAAAACCTAGAAGACAAACCAACCAACCATAAGAAGAGGACTAGGCACTAAAAACTTGGAAGTCAACCTCGTCAAAAGTTTTAAGGAGTGTGGAGGTCTTCCGTGTTCTGAGGTTAACTTTGACAAACTCATGCCGACCCAAGTATGATTTCTATCCCTTGCTTTTTCATGTAGCCATTCTTACTTATGTTAGTAGTGACCACACGAGGGGTAGCCTATGAGCACGGGATTGTTGGTCCCTCTCGTGAAGCGATGATGAGAAATATTTTCACTTGCCTCTTTTATTTTAGTTATCCTCTTTGAAGTTACTAAGCCTTTGGAGGAGATCCTTTGTCTTTTTAAAGTCAAAACCAAACCAAACTCTTCCCAAACAAACCCAGAACCACCCAAAAATCATTTCTTTTATTACTTTATGTATGTATGTATTTATCCCTTTTCAAGTTTGCGCTAAGTCATATTATAAACTCGAAAATGACTTTAGCTTGAATATGCATAATTAAGAAACGCTATTTTCTATAGATGTAACTTAATGTGATTCAATAAGAAGTTAGAAACTTATCTCGAACTTGAATCTCTGTATCTTAGTGGGCTGTCCCCTAGATGTTAGGCCTCACAAGACTCTAATTCATTAAAGAGCTTATCCAGATGGTGACTCTAATTACAAGACATCGATTTCGGATTTTTACAATCTAAATCAATTTTGTTTTCTCTTTTCAACCTTTTTGGTTCCTGACCCAATATAGTTTTATTTTCATAAAAATACCTAGTGGGCCTCACTTTATCACCTAGCGTGCTCTTAGCCCATCGCATCCGTATCGTTCGCTCAAAGGCGGCAAAAGCAGTCGTTGATCGAGGGGTTGAGATTGAGAATTTCCTTGCTAAAAGACAAGCTTACAGCTCATGAGGTTGGTAATATGAGAGTGGGATGTCAGTGAAGAGGTGATCCGGTGGAGACTAGCAACCATGTGGCAACCGGTGGCAAGTCTATGCTACTAGGAGGATTAGGTGAGCTTTCCCCTATATCCGACGAGGAGGACAATGAAGAGGTGACTGATGATGAGCTAGGAGATGGCAACCCATGATATGCCTTTGCATTTATTTTATTTGGACATAGTTTGTGTTTTTTTAATCCAATGCCATTATAGTTGGGAGGACCACCACTAGAAAAAGAGGATCGGCACCTACATAGTCGGCAATGGCACTAAGCCCTTTTTTTAGCTTTGCTGTTTTTGCAATTTTTTTCGATTTCTTTGATTCTTTCATCGTTTTTCCATTTTTTGCCATGGCAAGCAACAATACCCAACCTAAAACGTTTTTAGGCACCCTCATAAATACAGATTGGAAGTAATAGGAGATTTTGGGTTATGGGGACTGAGATATTTAGTTTTTCACCCCACAAACGCCACATTAATTCATGCGACGCTCACTTTTTGGGATCCCTTGGATAGCATCTTCTTCTTCTTGACCTAGGAGTTACGCCTTATGATTGAGGAGTATCGAGCCATTTTAGGCAACCCTTGCCCCTCGAAGATTTCCTATTACGATGCCGAGTTATTAGTTCGGAGCTGTAGACTCGCTAAGAGGGTTGTGGAACTTGGACTCCACTAACTATTTTCTATCTCATTCCTAAAGATTGGAGGCTTTCGAACTACCGTGATCTTATATTGGTGCTTATCTACTCCATGACATCACATCTCTTGGACATTTATGGTAGCCTTACGGCTCATATCGTAGTTCATATGCGGAGTAGGTAGTGTCATCCCATACGATTGATTTCCACCATTACTAGCATATCTCAGGGAGCTTCACATATCGCCATTAGAGTGAAGAACTTATTATGCATGGAGACTATGAGGACTAATCCCAGACTGATTGGAGACCACTTCACCTTATTAGAGGTAAACTTACAATCTCATCTTTTCCCATAAACTCCCACATAGCTAGTATTGAGATAAAAAAGTTCATTTGGCTCTCAAAGAAGCTAGCTTTGATTCATGAGCCGAGATAATCTTATGAGAAGTACAAGGTTATCCCTTACGGCGAGAGGGGGCTCTACATTGTTGACTACCATAAATGACGGTGAATGACTGGGTACAAATCATGAGAGGATATATAGATAGCTAGATCCGCTGGGTTCACTCTTGGTAGAAAAATAATAACTTTGCTACCCACGTTCATGCTCATAGTCTCCAACTACTTAGGTTACAGGGCCTGACTTACTATTCTTCGACATGAATTTATCGGTAGTAAGGAAAGACTCGGTGAGTGCCTAGAGATTCTTACCCTACTCATGCCCCTAGCTGGGACCATAAATTACCTGACCATATCCTTGAGAGATGGGCACAAACTCTTCTTTCGTTACACTGGACCTTGCTACCGAGAGACCACTGAGACCATTGTCTACTACCAAAGGTGGCTTTAAGAGATTCGAGAGCTCATTGACCTAGACAAGAATGAAGGGGCTTCTTTATAGTGGAAGTATGCCGAGAGGAGATTTCTGTCAGCGGAAGACACGGAGTGGTGGGCCGAGAGCCCACTATTTCATAGGTGCGATCCACCGGGGTGTTTGAAAAAGTTCATCGGGTTGTGGGACTTGGGGAAAGGTTGAAAGAGAAAGCGAAAAACATTTTAGATCAGTTCGAACCTGAATCCTCCATCTCTTAGTGTGGAGTCACCACTTGGATTAGCTCTTTCTAGGAATTAAAGTCTTGTGAGGCTTAACGTCCAAGGGATGGCGCACTAAGATACAGAGATTCGGGTCCGGGATATGTTACGTATTTCTTAGGTGATCACATTACATTACATCTACAGAAAACTATATTTTCTTAGTTATGCATATTCACACTTTATATGAATGATTCACGTATTGCAAAATAATAAACCATCCACAAGGAGAAATAATAAACTATCCACAAAGCAGTAAGTAAATGCGGAAAATAAATGTGAAAAATAAAGATTACAAGGCTTCCAAAAATCAAGCGATGCAACCGGGCGCTATTCTATTAATTACATTTCCCAAAAAAATGAAATTGCAATACCCGAAGGAAAATTAAAATCCTAAATATACATCTAACCTGCATCCACAAAGGTTAGCACAGGGGATATAACATATGTTCGATTTGATTTTAGCGAGTCCCATGTGGCCTAATTAAAGCATCGATGGTTTCAAGTTGTTATTTTAAATAAAAATAGTTCATTTTTATTTACATGTATGTTGATCAATTTTATTAGTGAAAATGATCGCATGGCATAAAGTGAGGTCTGTTATCCGGGAATAATTTTAATTCCCTTCGTTGGGGTATTCTAA
>CATIWQ010312181.1:0-13339 GCA_949673415.1 Euphorbia schlechtendalii
AAAGTTTTGGAGAAAAGAGAAAACTTGATTTTTGAGAGTTTTTGAGATTAATAACAAAAGTTTTGTGAAAACAAGTAATGAAAAGAGGTTATTTATAGGGAAAATAGGATAATTATTGCATTTCCAATGGATAGATTTAAAATATAACCGTTAGAATATAACTGTGATAGCAAAAACTGCTGTGTAGTTCACACAGGTCATGATCGTGACTTCCCCTTACTCAGAAATAGATTATTTAAAACCAAATGATTACGAGCGCGACACAGGTCGCGAACTCGATATGCCAAAATCCAAAAAATTTTTCTTCTTTCCTTTATTTTACTTGAAAAAACTAAACAAATTTAAAATACTTTTAAAAATAGAAATATACTACTATAATATATTATATATATTAGTAAAATATAAGAGATTTATGGATTAATGGAGTTTTTTAACCCCTTGACTTCATATTCATGGATGAAGTCTAGCTTAACAACTTCTTAGATGCATGCATCAATCAAGTCAAGTTTCATGCAAATATCTTCATCCATAGGATATTTGTCAGCTTTACCCATATTAAATTCAATAGTATCATCACCTATCCTTAATTTAATTTTGCCTTCCAAAACATCAATCAATGCTTTGCTAGTATGCATAAAAGGTCTTCCTAAGATTATAGGACACTTTTCATCATATGCAAAATCTAGCACAACAAAGTCAGTTGGGAAAACAAATTTATCCACTTTAACAAGAACATCTTCTATTATGCCATAAGGACGTTTAATAGACTAGTCTGCCAACGATTTAAGGACCTTTGATGTAATCCAGAATGGATAAGCACCTTTTCATGATTGGTTGACTCCTGATAGGCATCTGTTCATTGGTAGTTGATGGCAGTTAATGGCGGTGGGTCATGCTTATCTAGCGGTTGTTAGTAAAGAAGATAGAACCAGAAAATCGTCCATGTCGTGACCGCGATATACATGTCGCGACCGTGAATCTTTATTAGCAGACTTCTATTTTTGAAGTGAACAGGTTACGACCGCGAATGAATGTCATGATCGTGAATTGAGTTTTTCTTCAAAAATCTCTTTGTAACTTCACCAATCTTCGATAGCTTCGATCCTAAGCCAAATCTTTAAGTTCCACGCATCTTTTTGCACCTTTTACACTCTTTTTTCCATAGAATTCCACTTTAGATCATTTTACTCCCAAGATTTACCTAGTATCTACATTTGCATAAAAACAACTACATACCACGAAATCTTTTATATGAAGTGTAAAAATGACTAAAACTATAGTGTTTAATATATGAAATTAATGTGATAATAAGTGTAATTATACACTTATCAAAGAGCGTCGAGGGGATCTCTAGGGATCTGACCCTGGAGGCTATTCAGCGCTTAGGGGATCTCTAGGGATCTGACTTTGCGAGCTATTTTACTTGCTTTAATTTCCAAGCATAAGAGCGTCGTAGGGATCTCTAGGGATCTAACCTTGCAGGCTATTCAACGCCGAGGGGATCTCTAGGGATCTGACCTTGCGGTCTATTTTACTTACTTTAATTTCAAAGTATAAGAGCACCGAGGGGATCTCTAGGGATCAAACCTTGCGGGCTGTTCTGCGTCGAGGGGATCTCTAGGGATCTGACCCTACGGGCTTGTTGAGGTGTGATCGTTTACACATTCTATGAAAGATATTTGCGAAACATTGTATTACCATTGCCTTGAATGTTTACAAAACATAACCTCTAAATAAATATACAAGACACTGATTATTATGCTCCTGAATGAGAGGGGTTGTATTCCATGTGCGTGGTAGGACCTTTCCCCGTATAGTGGATAACTTGTATGTGCTGCTCCCTATTCTTTTTACCACTTTAAACGGGCCCTCCCATCTGCTACCGAGCTTCCCTCGCCCTTCTCTTACTTGTGAGTCCTTTGTGTTTCAAAGGACCAATTCGCCTTCTGAAACGAGTGAGGTTTGATCTTCTTGTTCCATAGGAGGGCGATGCACCGTTTATATTCCATCATGCGGATGAGAGCTTACTCCCGCTTTTCCTCCAGGGAATCTAAGTTGTGCCTTAGCAAGTCATCGTTTGAGGCCCCTTCAATATAATTTTCCACCCTTGCATTGGGCATGCCGATGTCCTCGTGGACTACTACTTCCATTCCATATGTGAGCAGAAGGATGTTTCACCTGTTACTGTCCAAAGAGTGGTTTTGTAGGACCAAAGGACATTGTTGAGCTCTTCCAGCCATGCCGAATCGTGCTCATAGACTCTCATTTTGATTCCTTCTAAGATGGTCCGATTAGTTACTTCCATCATGCCGTTTGTCTGGGGATGGGAAACGCTGGAGAAGCGAAGTCGTATCTTGAGTCGCTGGCAAAAACATTTGAAAGCGTGGCAGTTGAACTGTGTCCCATTATCTGCTATGATGGTATGGGGGATGCTGAAATGTGACATTATGTTCTTGCTAAAGAAAGAGGTGACCTGCTTTGGCGTAATGGTTGACAAGGGTTCAGCCTCTACCCACTTGGTGAAGTGATCCACAGCCACAGTGACCCAACATTTTTGCTATTTCGCTCTTGGTAAGGGTCCCACCAAGTCCACGCCCCATGGGGTGAAGGGGCATGCAGCCTGAATTATTGATCTCGGCCACGTTGGTACTAAGGACGTCTTTACAAAGGCTTGGCAGGCTTTGCAAGATTAGACTAGATTCTTAGCGTCTAGCTCCATTGTTGGCCAGTAGAAGCCTTGCAGCTTCGCCCTTCAAACCATTGCATCCTTCTTCTCATGCGCGCCGTAGAGGCCTTTGTGAACTTCGCGCAGCATGTAATCAGTGTTGATGCACCCCATGCATTTCAGCCAAGGATGGCTGATGGACTTTCGGTACAGCTGTCCGCCGATCATCGCGTAGCGAAAGGATTTAAGTACTATTTTCTGAGCCGCACATTCCTTAGCTGGTAACTCATTTTATTCTAAATATTTGCAGATGGGAGTGAACCATTCATCCTCTTCTTCTATTTGCAGCACTTCGATCCTTGGTACGCTAAGAGTGCTGATCCGCAAAGGAACATAGGGGAGTAAGATCTCCTGATCTTCGCTTGATGCCCCTTTTGCCAGCCTATCTGCTTCCGTGTTCAGTGCTCTTTTGCCAGCCTATCTGCTTCTGTGTTCAGTGCTCTAGGGATTTGCTTAATTGACATCTCGGTACCTTCACCACGTATTTCCTTGATGAGGGAGGTGATCTTGACGAGGTACTGCCGCATGACCTCGCTTTTGGCTTTGTATTCGCTGCCAAACTGTTTTACCACTAGCCCTGAGTCACTAAATATGCTGATGTTATCAGGTTTGATAGCTTTGATGATCTCTAGGCCGAAGATCAGCACTTCAAATTTTGCTGCATTGTTGGAGGCCCTGAACTCCAGCCTAGCGGCTTGCCAAACCACTATCCCCTTTGGTCCTTGGATGAAAATTCCGATGCCTGCCACCGTACTATTGTAACTACCGTCTATAAACATACGCCATGCTGCCTCTGGTACTTCTCTCAGTGTCGTAGCTTCTTGCACGAAGTCTGTTAACACCTGCGCTTTCATTACCACCCTTGGTTCAAAGCGAACATCGAACTCTCAAAGTTTGAGGGACCACTCCATGAGGCGGCCTAAGGACTCAGGCTGCTAAAGTGCTTTCTTGAGCGGTAGATCAGTCCGTACTATGATTGTGTAGGCTTGAAAGTAGTGGCGCCACTTTTGCGACGATACCACCAGTGTAAAAGCTAGTTTTTCCATTCGATTGTATCTGACTTCGGCGCCTTTCTCTAACGAGCACCATTCCTAATGCCTCCTCCAAAGTGCTGAGATAAAGGCATAGCGGCCTATCGCTGACTGGGTATCTCAGCAGGGGTGGGGAGACCAAAATGGCTTTAATCTCAGCAAGAGCCGTGTCACAGTCTTCTCCTCATATGAACTTCTTCGCTTTCAAAGCTTTGTAGAATGGGATGCATCAATGTGGTGCACAAGAAATAAAGCGACCCAAGGCGTTAAGTTTACCGTTAAGAAGCTGGATACCCTTGATGCTTCGGCGTTCTTTGAGCTGAAGCACCACTTTTATCTTATCAGGGTTAGCCTTTATTCCCCTTTGCGAAACCAAATATCCCAAGAATTTCCCTCCTGTTACACCGAAGGCACATTTTTCCAGATTTAACTTCAATCCGTATTTCTCCAAAAGGGTTAGAACTTTAGCTATGTCTGTGATGTGCTCTACTTCGGCTTTGCTCTTGATAATCATATCGTCCAAGTATAACTGTTCACCACTTTTCTACTGATAAGTTTAATAACTTAATCACAAGACTTGGCTACACTTGCTCTGAAAGAATTATACTAATAATAATGCCAAAAACTTGTTCACATAAATTGTAGGTGTTGTCAATATCTATTATCACATAGAAAAATGATGATAACTGCAAGTATATAGTTGCGATGTAATTATAAAAGATATTGAACCCACAGGGAAGGAGTTTGGCCTAAAGATAAACTAGGAAGAACAAAGTAAAGAAAATAACAATATAGATGTGATAGATTAGAGACTCTAAATAGATTTTCACTATGAACAAGTATAGCAAAGAAAACATGCAAGATCAACGAAGATGTTACGACACACTAGACTAATCTAACAGACCGGTTCAACACACTCAGATATTCAATAATTCACCGTAGAGCAATACATGAAATAACTTTTCTAAACCTAGCGCAAATGAGATAAGACTATTATATAAACCTGGACAACATCAATACTATGCTTAGTACGGGTCGCTCTCACATAGCCGCATTTAGCAAGTTACCATTCCAAAAATGTGGGCTCACTAAACAGCGTTATATCACAGATCCAGTGATTATACACGATATTGTTAACCCCGAAACTACTCTTAAAATTAAAGCCAATGCATATAACTTGATTAACATAAAAGACTTAGCACGAAATACACATTATGACACATAGACATATCATAAACATCGAAATAGAAAGTATAAGTAGAAAACAAAGCAAAGTTGTAAGGTATACAAGTGAAAGCTAAAGTTGATCAAACCGTATCCACTCTTTAATGGGAGTCATCAATTCCCGCAATTTCTGCGTCTGCTTTGAATTTGGTCTCGGCCCGTACAGAACCTTTGCTAGGATGCTATTCTTTGCGAATATCGAACAAACGAATATTGAAGAATGAAAACTTTTATTGATAAGTGATTTGCAAGTACACTTATACAAAAATCGCTCGAGAATATAGAGAAATCTAGTGATCGAAACAAGGATTCGAATCACTTAAACATTTTCTTGCTAACACTTAAGAACGTAGCGAATCTAACTATACACACACACACACACACACTATATCTAACTCTTTATTCTACACTTCCTTGATATTACACTGAAGGCATACCACTATCCATGAAATTGATGAGGATTTGGAGCCCTATTTATAGAGTTCGAAGGGTTGCGAATATCCAAATGAAGGGTTGTGTCCATTGGTGAAAGATTGCATCTCTTCATTGTGATTGGTTGAGAACCTTTGATGTAATCCACAATGGATAAGCACCTTTTCATGAAATTTGTCATACCTCGCATTTGGATTGCCTCTCCCTCGACCACGAGTGGAGCTTTCTCCATTCTCATAGTTATTATTGGAATTGTTGTTATTATTCCAACTTTGTCCTCGACCACGGCTACCGCCTCGTCCATGACCTCAACCTCTACCTTTGCCTCGGCTTCTTCCATGTTGGCTTCTACCATTATCATGGCTTTCATTCATATCTTTGAGTTGTAGCTTGAGGAGTTGTTCAGCAATCCCTTGTTTCTTCTTGTGTTTTTCTTCGTAGGCTTGAAGTGATCCTTAGAATTCCTCAATCGTCATCTCCTCCAAGTCTTTGGTTTCTTCAATCATCACCACAATATGCTCAAATTTAGGATCCAATGATCGGAGTATCTTCCCTATGACCCTCACATCTTCTAACTACTCACCGTTTCTCTTTAATTGATTAGAGATGGCTGCTACTCTTGAAAAATAATATGAAATGGACTCGGATGCTTTCATGTGTAAGGATTCAAACTCACCTCTTAGAGTTTGGAGACGCACCTTTTTCACGTTCTCAACTCTTTTGTATGACGTTTGCAACTTCTCCCATGCTTGCTTGGCGGATATTGCATTTGAGATCTTCTCAAAACCATCATCATCTAAGGCTTAATAGATTAGGAAGAGAGCTTTCTTATCTCTCTTTCGAGAGTCCTTCAAACTTGTTGCTTGATCAGGTTTAAGAGTGGCTTCATTTTCTGGCTCGTTGAAGCCTTTCTCTACGATATCCCAAACATCATGTGCACCATGAAGAGCCTTCATTTTGATACTCCAGTTGTCATAGTTGTTGTTGTTGAGTGTTGGAACTTGGAAGGATGCCACTCCATTCGCCATAATACTCAAATAGCTTCTCTAGGCATACACGGGCTGTTTCGACACTTTCTTGAGTCTGATGCAACACTATGTGCTTTGCAAGAGCCTTCTGATGGATTTCTGCAAGAGATTGTTTTCCCTTGCAACCTATAGATTTTCTAACGAATTTTTGCAAGAGATTGATTTCCTTTGTAACCTGCAAATTTTCTGACAGATTTCTACAAGAGATTAATTTCCCTTACAACCTGCAGATTTTCTGACGGATTCTGCAAGGAAACAACAACGGAATTATATTCCCTTGCAAACTGTAGATTTCTTTGAACTTGATTTTTTTACACCCGGAAATAAAATTTTTTCGGAAGCGAAACTGAGCTTTGAACCTGGCTCTAGTACCACTTTGTTAGAAATATGACACTAAAAAAAACAACTTTGATTAAACACAAAGAAAATATTACAAGAACACTCACTCAAATATAACACCACAAGTCACTCTTATTTTTCTTCTTTTCTCTCTTAAGAAGTTCTTACTTCTACTTGATGATAAATAACTAAACAATTCACCTATTTATAGGTGAATGATATAACTCCCAACTAACACATTTATTAACCACAACACCCATCTGACCACAACTCCCAACTAAAACAATTAATAGCTAACTTATTTAGTTACATTTAATGACCTCCAAATGGGCTGTAATTAATAGCCTCCAAATTAGTTTGGATTTTTTCTTAATTGGATCAAGTTTATAATCCAACAAAAACCAGGCTCTACATGTTCATATCTTCTTCTCCGACAAAACTACATATCACTACCTTTGTAATAACTTCTTCACACTTATAACCTAAACTCAGTTGTTATTTGCATCATATATAACCATCCTTTGGATGCGAAACAGCATTCCAATGTTCAACCAAACAAGAATTGAGATATTTGGGTGTCATTGTTATAGATCCTTATTTCCACTACCGAGGTAGAACTAATCATCTTTGCTAATAGTTGTCTTGCAATGTTTCTTTAGAACTTTTTTTCATATGCAATTACATGGAAAATATGAAAAACACAAGCGAATGTTGTAGAAATTTTACACTTATTCAAGCACTCACAAAACATTCAATAGACAATCATATATGTTAGCACTAAGCCTATCAGCACGCCAATAGAAACTAGCAGGGCGTTTACAAATACTATCACCATATTATACAACAAAATTGTCTACATCGACGTTCATCCTATAAACAAACTATGTACCATTTAAAACATGAAGGATGTCAATTTAGCAAATCCTACATTCACTATATGGTTGCAGAAATCAATGGTTGGGAGGAACTACCTTGCAACGACTTAGTTGAAGATGAAGTAATTTCCCATGGACCACTATACCCTCCTACTTTGTAATCAACCTCCTCGAACTCTTGTTCATTGATTGAATAATCTCCTCCACATGCTCTAATCCTTTCTAACTCCATTGTCATTGTCATCATGTTTGGTCTCTTTTTCCCATTCAAGTTCAGACAGCTCTTTGCAAGCTTAGCAATTCCAATAATTTCTTCTTTTTTCCCCCTCCTTAGAACTCCACCGTCAACAATTTCAAACAAATGATTTTCCTCCATTGAATGTAGAAAGTACGTAGCTAAGCTTCTCCCTTCAATAGATCAGAAAATAGATATAGCTTTTTGTCCTGTTAAAAGCTCGACAAGAACTACTCCAATGCTATAAACGTCACTTTTCTTTGTATATTGACTCGATAGGAAGTACTCTGGATCTAAGTATCCATAAGTTCCTTGTACTCGAGAAGTCACATGGTTTTCATCAATTGAAATTGATTTTGAGGTCCCGAAGTTTGCAACATTTGCTCTATAATTTTCATCCAAAAGAATATTTGAGGTCTTTACATCTCTATGATAAATTGGCATTGAAGCTAAAGAGTGTAAGTAAGAAATCATCCCTGCAACTTCGACCACAATCTGCAAACGTATTCCCCATATAAATGGAAACTCTTGTTCTTTAATATCATGTAGAAAGTCGAAAAGTGTTCCATTAGGGATGAACTCATAGACAAGCATGGGAACTTCTGTTTCGAGACAGCAGCCAAATAACTTGACAACATTTCTGTGATTAATCTGCGATAATATAACAACCTCATTGATAAACTGATCAAGTTTGTCTTCGTCGACAACTTTTGATTTTTTCACAGCTACAACTCTTCCATTAGATAACATTCCTTTGTAAATAGTTCCTTGCCCTCCTTGACTGAGGATTCTATCCACATGATAGTTGTCTGTTGCAATCTCTAGCTCCTTGGAATTGAATAAATTCGTTTGCTCGGCATGTTTTTCGGTGGAAGACAGTTGTTGCTCAAGTAATAAACCACCGTTCCTTTTGATAAATTTCTCTCTAATCTTCTTTTCTTGTATCCTCTTTACTAACTTATACAATAACAACAAACATGAAAGTAATAGCAAGAACCTGACTCCTGATGCAACACCTGCACACTCGTTCAAAATGATACATCAAACATTAGTTCCGTAGAAAAGTTATGACCAACGAAAAATAATTATTGATAAAAGATGAAAATGTTTAGTGGAAAATTTGTAGTAGCATGTTATGGATATTGAACAAACTAATATAAGAAATAAAACAATCTCAACTAATATAAGAAATAAAACAATCTCAGAAAAAATATATATATAAAAGAGATCAATAGAAAAATGGAAGATGGAAAAGTATAAAATATGTAATCTGATCGTATTATTCAACAAAGTAAATGATGTCTTTTATAGAGTTGTACATCAGTCAAATAGCTACAAAATAGCAACTAATTGTAACAATAATAAGCCATTAAAAATCTATAACTTTCTGCTAAAGATTAGAACAAACTTACTTTACTAAACTACTTTATTTGACTTAATCAAATGCATTATCAAGTTTAGAGTAATTTTCAACACTCCTCCTTGGCTCTAAAGCTGAAAAATTTAATATGGAAATATAGTTCTTGGTTATGATTCATGTTATGGGTTAATGGTTCATAGCCATGGGTCATAAGCATGAGGCATATAGATATAGGTCATAAAATATGGTTATAGATCATGGGCATGGATATGAATATTGTTATTGTTATGGTTATGGTTATGGCATTGTGAAGTTAAAACAACTCCTCCTCGGCTTGTTGGGCATTAATTGTAGCTTTGGCTTTAATATGTTTCTTGCAAACTTTCTCCATATGACCAATTTCTCCACATCGATTGCATTTAACATTAGGTCTCCACCAACACATTATTGTGGATGATTTGTCTTCTTGTAATATGGACAAACCTTATGATCTCTATCAACGAAATTTGCACGAAAAGCACCTTCAATGAGCTTCCCATGCCTCATATTTCTCCTTTGTTCTTGAGCTTGAAGAGCATTCATTAGCTCGCCTAATTATATTTTGCTTAGGTCCTTGGACTCTTCAAGAGAAGAAATTTTGAATTCAAATCTCTCAGGAAGAGTAACAAGGACTTTCTCAACAACTTGTTTTTCAGGAAAATCCTCACCAAGCAGTATAATATTATTGACAATTAGAGATATACGATCAGTAAACTTGCTTATCGTTTCACCTTCGTGCATGTTTAGAGCCTCAAATTCTCTTTTCAGGTTTAAAACTTACATTTGTCGTGTCCTATCACTCCCTTGGTATTCGTCCTTCAGTATATCCCACACGTCTTTCGCCGTATCACAAGCCATGATTTTATAAAACACAAAATCTGCCACAAAATTTTGAAGGATGGACTTGGCCTTAAACTTCTTAGCATTCTCTTCATTGTTGTGTTTAATTTGTGCCATAGTAGGATCTCTAGGTAGAGGGGGAATTGGCCTATCTTCTGTTACAGCTTCCCACAAATCATAGGCTTCTAAAAAGTTTTTCATTTTCACTGACCAAATATGGTAGTTTTCACCAATGAAAATGACAGGAGGATTTAAAGTAAGGTTGCTGGCTGCCATTAAATTTCCTTTCCTGTAAGATCAACTGCGGCTCTGATACCACTGTAGTAGCATGTTATGGATATTGAACAAACTAATACAAGAAATAAAACAATCTCAGAAAATATGTGTGTGTGTGTGTGTGTGTGTGTGTGTGTGTGTGTGTGTGTGTGTGTGTGTATAGATCAATGGAAAAATGGAAGATGGAAAAGTATAAAATATGTGATCTGATCGTATTATTCAACAAAGTAAATGAGCTCTTTTATAGAGTTGTACATCAGTCAAATAGCTACAAAATAGAAACTAATTATAACAATAATAAGCCACTTAAAATCTGTAACTTTCTGCTAAAGATTAGGAACAAACTTACTTTACTAAACTACTTTATTTGACTTAATCAAATGCATTATCCCAAGATCTGATTTCCATATATAGTCAAAATGTTGAATTTTAGCCAATGTTTTCCCAAGATCTGACTTCCATCTATAGAAAATTCACTTATATGTATCTTATGTTTCATTTTTTCTTTCATTGTTGTTAAATTTCAGGTGCAAAAAAGATTGAATCACACACTTGAGCTATTGAAGAAAGATGTGAACATTAGCAAGCTTCAGGTACAATATATATATTTATTGATATTTATAACATATTATTTAAAATTTTACGTTGGTTTCTGTAGTTCTTTTTACAAGTCATATATCTTATACTAAATTTTTTCAACGTATCATATGAAACATGGAATTGTGGAACTTCTGATGGGAAACGAGAAAATCCTTGATTTCTTTATAATGATAGGAATATTTTTTTCCTCGAAACCTTATAAGGCATAATATGTATAAGTGTTATCATGGTTGTATATCAATGTTTAATTTGATTAACTTTATGGTTTAGGAACCAATTAGAAAAGCTTCCGAGGAAAATATAAGAAGGGAATGGAAACAGTAACACTCATTTGTAGAAAGAAAAGGTTGACCATGGATTTTGACTTGCAGATAGCTAAATTACAAATCAAGGCCTTGTATTTTTACTTAATAGATTTTAAGCTCATGTGAAGTGTTTGATAAATATAAGGGTTATTTTTTTATTTGCCATATTTTCTTATTAAAATTTAACCTCTACAAATAAAAAATTTTGCAAAACTCAAAAATTAAGAATATTTTTTTTTCTTTTACATCAAAAGGAGAAACATTTATTCATTTTACCATTTTTCAAGTTGACTTTGTCAACCTTTACAACCACCTTCTCTCTCTTATTTATGTTGAATTTTGCAACTTCAAACGTCTATATCTCACAAACCATTGATTTTTTCGAATTGACGCTTTAAAATATTTTGTCCGTCGTAATTTTATCTTTAAAATGACATACACTTTGTTTTTTCGAAAAAAATTAATGTTTCGTAATCTTTTACAGTGTATAATTGTGTTATAATGCCATTTTTACTACATTTTCATGAAGGCTTTATAAATGGTGTAAAGTTGTATAATGAATTTATATAGATTTTTTTCTCCTTTATATTCATAATAGGATCGATTTTCCCATAAAAATCATGACATGAAGACCTTAAACTTGATATGAAAGCTCTTATACATGGTACAATAGGGTTATTTTTACAACAAAACTCACTTTCTTGTAAAAAAAAATAATTTATCATAGTCTTATACATTGTATAATAGTTGTATAATACTGGTTTTTACTATTTTTTTATTTAGACGTTATACATAATATAATAGTGGTATAATGTATTCTATATATTATTTTTTAAATAACATTATACCACTCTTATACACTATATAACGTTTTCATGAAAAATTATGATTTTTATTATACAGCTATTGTACAATGTATAAAAATGCGATAAGTTTTTTATTTTTTCGAAAAATTCAAAGTGTATGACATTTTAAAGATAAAATTAAAACAAAAAAAATATTTCAAAGCGTCAATTCAAAAAAATCAACGGTTTGTGAGATATGAAGGTTTGAAGTTGCAAAATTCAAATTAGATAGGAAAGAGAAGGTAGTTATAAGAGAATAATGGTAAAAGCAAAAAAAGAATTTAATAAAATGGCAAAGTGAATATTAATTTCTCATTATTGTAAAAACAATAAAATCTAATTTTTTTAGGTATATTATTTAATTACCCTAAATATAACTAGGATTTAAAGCAAGTCCAACCATTTTTCCCATTTTCATTCCCCAAACTCTATTTTGGAGGATCTATAGTATTTTTTTTTCCAATCATCTTCTCCATTTTCCATTCCCATATCAAATTTACTTTGAAATAATAATATTTTATTTTTAAAATGACAAAAAGAATAACAAAACAATAATTAAAAACAATAAAAAAGCAAGAAGTAATATTATTTTATTGAATTCTCCAAAAAGTAATAATATTTTATTCAATCCCAAAAATGGGAAATGGATCATTCCCCATATTTGGGGAACCCCATTTTAGGGATATACTATATGAGGAATGGTTGGACTTGACCATTCACCATATTCATTCC
Source organism: Euphorbia schlechtendalii (assembly GCA_949673415.1). Lineage (NCBI taxonomy): Eukaryota > Viridiplantae > Streptophyta > Magnoliopsida > Malpighiales > Euphorbiaceae > Euphorbia > Euphorbia schlechtendalii. The sequence continues at coordinate 12,887 of CATIWQ010312181.1, forward strand.
TCGTTTTGGAGAATTTCCCAAAACAGGGAATCATTGGAGTTGCTCTTAGGGGATCTTTTTGCAAATGGCCACTTTTTGGGGTTTAATAGTCTAATAGTGTAATCAAACCTACTCTTAGACTGGAATGAGTAGTTTGGTTCTATGAATGGAATGAAATGTAGTGGAATTAAAGGAACGTTAAATATTCAATTAGACTTTATTTTATGTACTAAACGTGTGTGTATATATAGTGGGTTTTCTTGGACTTATAATTTCATTCATACATACTTGCAACTTCAGAAAAAAAAAATGAAATCTAGTTCACACTTCATGCTAGTTGAGGATAATGAGGCTTTAATGGTATCACTCATGGTGTGTTAGATTTTGTCTCTCCCCATGAATTAGAAGATAGTATTAATAATTGTAATAGTAGTTAATCTTCATCTGTAAAGAATCTTGATCCTAATTTATGTA
>CATIWQ010312343.1:0-15263 GCA_949673415.1 Euphorbia schlechtendalii
AACGATTCGAAACGGAGCGAAACAAAGCAAAAATGCATTCTGCCAGCACTGATATCGTTAACGGTATCATGTGATATCATTCAACTATATCACCTGATATCGTTAACGGTATCGATTTTCCAGACCTGCATGAAAACACAAAAAAATAGCAGAAAACAGCAAAAACCATAATCCAAATTTCAAATGACCATAACTTTTGCTATACTTAACGGATTTTGATGATATTTACCATTCCGGAAAGCTCAGGATGTTTAGAATATTTTAGTGTAAATAAAATAGCAAAATAGATTTAATATCATACTGAAAATCTCAGAGAAAAGAATGGTGCGTAGAAAATGATAATAACCGAAAACAAAACGAAACTTCAAAACAAAAAGAATGTAAATGTAAGTACGACTCTAGGAACTCAGAGGCTTACCCAGTAGCTATGAATCCACTTTCTTTGGTCCATAAAAACACCCGGAAAGTCCTCCTTGTTTCTTTGGTTCGGTTTTGCCGATTTTCAGCGGAAATGGAGAGTAAAAATCTCCTTTGGTGGGAAGGCTGAAACTTCCAGTATTTGGTTTGTGAAATGAGAAAGGGAAGAACAAGAGTTACTTCTCCCCTTGAGTTTTGATCTTAGAAATGCTCTAAAATCTCAAAGTTTTGAAGTTTGTTTGTGTTGTTTTTGTGTGTGGGATTTGTGGTGGCTTTTGTTGGGATTTTGCTAGGATTTTTGGAGGGATTGGGAGCTTTCCTTTCTCTGGAATGAAGACTCTCTCTCTACTATTTTCGTCCCCCTCCCTTTTACTGAATGCTTCCTTCTCCTTTCTTTGCTGAAACTTTTTCTTTTTGTGGACTCCCTTCAATCCAAAAGTTCAAGTGGTTCATCCACCAATTTTGTCATCTTTCCCATTTTCTTCCCTCCACTCATGGTCATCAAGGGTTGGTGGAAAATTCTGAATTTATGGGTGGAAGTTGGGTATTTTTCGTTAAAAAATGCAAGACTTGCCTTTTCTGACTGTCTGCAAACTCGATATCATTAACGATAATGATCAATATCGTTAACGATATCCATCAATATCGTTAACGATATTGAGTATCCATTCGGGCTTTTCTTGGTTTGGGCTTTTAAATAGAAAATGAGGCCCAAAGAAATAAAGCAGATGATTTCCGAGTGATTTCAGGACCCTGCAAAATGTGAAATGCTAACATGGAAAAATTATAGCTTCATCATTGAACTCGCGAGTCGGGAGTAAAAATCCCGTGCTCACAGGAGTATTGTGGAGGAATTGAAAGAGAAGATAGAGGAAGAAAGAGAGATGAATAATATAATAGTTTGCTCTAAAAACCTTTTGAATGGGATGCTTTATTCCCTTCATTTACAACTTCCTCTAAATAATGTACAAATGCACCTCATTTTGCTTCCCTTATCTGTCATTGAAATAGATCTTTCCAAATTTGAGCCCCCAAATGGTGTACCAGGGTTCATCTAGAGAAATTAGGGAAGAAGAAGTGAAATGGGTAAAGAGAAGGAAAGTTGAACTTTTTTGCTTTTTATAGTACCCCCAATATTTCATTCCTAATTTGCTCTCTGCCACGTCACCGGTTTAGATGGTGTTAGAAAAAAATCCATCTTTTGCTAACATTGAAAACCACAGGCATCGTTTTGTAACAAAAAATTCCGCAGAGACTGTTTTGCAAAACGGTCAAACCACAGGGCATTGTTTTTAAGTTTACCCTTATTTTTATTCATGAACAACAATATTGTCAATTCTATTCAATATATAATTAAAAATGGACTATAAAATTAGGTTTATTAATATTATACATATACTCGTAGTATTATAACTATACTTTATTTTAAGTTCAATAAAACTTTTATTTTTGATATGTAATAATAATAATCGAGCTAGTTTACGAACATTTATCGAGCCAATTCACGAACATTTCGCGAACCTTTAATCGAGTTTGTTTACGAGTTAAAGAGCCGACCTTTGGCTTGTTCATGTTCAGTTCATTTATAATTCGAACCATAAAATCATGTAAATGAACTGTTCATTTATAAATCGAGTCGAGTTTTTAACTATTCAAACATCGAGTTGTTCATGAACGACTTGGTTCATTTACCGCTCTACTTTTCATATGTTACAATTTTAATTCAAAAAAATGGACAGCGAATATTCTTGAAATTCAACCGTGAGAGATGATGCATTTTCCGGAGAGATTCAGACGGTTAATTATGTGGTGGAGTGAGAAAGAATATGCTACGGGGGGCATGAAGAGTTATATTGTGGTGGATTATAGTGTACCATTTATTTGTAAGTGGGTCATCCTATTTGAGGTCACGATATAAGAACACGATGGCATAATGTACATTGCTGTATTATATAAAAAACTGCAATACATCGTGATGTCTTCTAAAGTATCGTAGAATTTTTCTTTAAATAAAGTTCATGTAATTATATAAATGGAAATTTTAAAGCGACAAGTATATGAATTATGTGGTAATAACGGTTGCCACAAAATATGAATGAGTATGTTATAAAATAGAGAACAAAAGATTTAATTGCATATTCAGAATTTTTACCATAAATATTTATCTCAGTAGATTAGCAATTAAGTTGTTACTTACAAAATTTGCGATGACATAAATTATACTCCATCCATTTTTTAATAATTTATTTGATCAAAATATGAAAATTTAAAATAACACATCATTTCAAAATTTAATGATTATATTTTATCTTTCTTTCTTAAAAAATAGATTAATATTTATATATTTTTATTAATTGTATTATTAAAAATAAAAAATGTTTTTTTTTTTTTTTTTTTGTCATTTGGACACATGCTTAGCCTTCAACCCCGAGGCGACTTGATTCCAGAAAGGGATTTCCTTTGTTTCACGGTCCCATAGCTTAATCCAAGCGGTGATCGAATCTTGACCGTTCAATTCACTTCGATCAAACGACTACAATATCCGATCCGCGTACTTCAATATGATTGGCCAGGAAGGAAATCCCTTCCCTTATATAATCCGGAACTCTCTTTTGGTTTCTCCATAAACCAAATTTAATCAGCTTGATATTCCCCCTCTCCGTCTTTTCGCTCTAAGAATATTTTTGCCCCTTTCGGTAGTTTTCACAGCTTGAATGGCGGGAAGAGGCAAAACCCTTGGATCTGGGGCCGCTAAAAAGGCTACATCCAGGAGTAGCAAGGCCGGATTGCAGTTCCCTGTTGGTCGTATTGCCAGGTTCTTGAAGGCCGGAAAGTATGCCGAGCGTGTTGGTGCCGGTGCTCCTGTTTATCTTGCCGCCGTTCTCGAATATCTTGCCGCTGAGGTATAATTCTGTCTTAATTTCTATAATAAATGTGTATCTTATGCAGATCTTGGTTTTGCCCATATCTATTTTCAAATCTAGGGTTTACAGTTAAATTGTTGACTTTTGGTGAAACTCCGATTTTTCCCCTGGGAATTTATGATGTCGAATCAATTGCGTCGGATTTATGTTTAATTTCGACCAGTTTGTAGAATTTTTACGCTTAGGGTTCGAGTATAGCTTCTTGTCACGGAGAGATTGTGAAATCATATAGAACAGATTATAATTGGAATTGAAATCGTGTTGATTGAATTTAGGAATCTAAAGGCTGGGATTGATATTCTTTAATTCTTACAGAGAATTATCAAATTGCATTGTTTCAGGTTCTGGAATTGGCAGGAAATGCTGCAAGAGACAACAAGAAGACTAGAATTGTACCTCGTCATATTCAACTAGCTGTGAGGAATGACGAGGAATTGAGTAAGCTTTTGGGTGATGTGACAATTGCCAATGGAGGTGTGATGCCTAACATTCACAACCTTTTGCTTCCCAAGAAGACCGGCACCTCAAAGGCCTCTGCCGATGATGAATAGTTCAAACTTTATGCAGTTGCCTAGATTGTCAAAAACACTTCTGAAAAAAAAATTATTGAAATGTGTTCCGCCACTTAGCTTTCCTGTTTGTTTGGTAGGTGTAGTCTGATAGTTACAATATTTGTGTTCGGTGGAGATTGTAGCTGTAGTTTAGATTTGAGTAATGTGAATATAACAGTGATCTTGTGTTTGCCCAAACTCTTTCCACATAATGACAATTGATGCAAGATTTCAATGTTTCCTTATTGTACTATTATGACAATTGCTGATTAATTCTTGGAAGAATTTAAAGATCAAAATTAAGAGCCGAAGTTTAGTTGGAACATCGTTCGTTGAGCAAATTTTATAAAAGCTTCATCCTTCTGACGCTTAGAATTCCACGAATATACAAATGTTCCTTTTCAATGTATCCATGAACTGCTTCATGTGAAAAGAAATTAGCAATCTGTTTAACAAAAGCAAAAATTGAAGCAGTTTATTAATAAATTGAAAAACACAGCTTGCCATAATTTGGCATATAAACCATTAAACAACAAAATCATGTACATATGGAAGATGCTATACTTGCATTCTTCAGCCACTTCATTTCAATGCAACCATCGCTAAAAAATTTCAGATTTCTCATAAACACAAAGCTACATGATCTAAAACTAAACTTCTCGTTGCTATTCTTTCAAAGTACGTACATGTCTACCCTATATACTAATGCACAATTTGCTTGATCAAAATCAGAGTTGACTTTTGAATCATTAGGTCATCACATGAATGTTATGTTCCCCCCAAATTTCGCCATTCTGAGCACGTTTTAATCTTGAACCAATGCCCCGGTTGGTTCATTGACATTGATGACGAGACCAATGAGACATTCCAGCTTCATACAAATTTGCCGCTTTCTAACTCTCGTCATCTGAACTAGAATAGTGCAATTGCCGCTCTGCAATTGCTGGAAACAGCTTGGCACGTAAATCGGATGGTGGTTGCTGTGGAGAAGGTTGAGACGATCCCGCAGAAGCTTTTCGCAACGCTTTTCCCCTCTTCTGAGCCTCTCCAACCTCTCTGCAAACCTTATCTAAAATCATCAAGAAATCCCTAACTATCGAAAACAACCGCAAAGTTTCATCCTTCCCTGCTTTCCCATGGAAGTAATCCCCCGTGCTCTTCACCAACCCCATTATTCTCTTCTCTTCCTCCACCAAACTCCCCACATCAACCTCCGCATGCTGCACGAAACTTCCCAATGTCTCATTAAATTCACTCTCTTCACCCAAACTCTTCATTTCCTTGTACAGGAAATCTTTGGTTTTTGACAGCGAATTGCCAAGCTTGGCGATGACCCCTGTTAAGATATCAGCATCTATGGTGGCCGCTTTCTTGACGTTTACTAGTTCGCTGCTTAGATGAGAAACAACCTCAAGACCAAGGCTTTGATAATCCTCATCAGGCAATATGACATCCTCGAGTAAATCGTCGGATTTTATACTAACGTTGGATAATGATTGGTTCTGTTTTCTTGCACGAGCTGCTCTCACGCCTTCTGAACGGATTATCTCTTGGACAACGAAGTGGAGTAGCGTTGTCTTGCCATCTGTTCCTTTCACGTCAGATAATTTCAAAAGTGTGTCGAGTTTGAAAGCTTGTGCGCCGCCGCGGAAAGTTCCATCGTTCATTCGATTGCCAGTCTTGAGAACAGCTTCTAGAAGCTTGAGGAACAATCGGCTGTTCCTGAGTTCCTCACATGCGATCTGTATCATAGAACGAAAACAAAGTTGGGATGTGGTTTTGAAATTCTTTTGCGCAAATATCTAAACCATACGATGTTAGATTGAGCTGCAACGATTAAGCTACATGCAGGATAAGTAACTATTGAGAAATCACAATAAGCTATATACATTCCATTCAGAAAGTTCTTTTCATGGAATTAACTTAATTGAATTCCATAAAAAAAATGTTATTTTTAGTGTAAATTACTTAGTTTAGAATAGTTTTTTAGTTTTGAAGTATCGAATTCTTTAGCCTAAGAAGTACACAAATTCCAAACACTAGAAATGGCTAAAGAGAATGCGGATTTTCACTGTGGAATTTCCAGACAATATCCCTGCCTGAGAGGCAAGCAAAGAAGTAACAATAGGGATCATCTAGTTCTATACTAAAAAAGACCACAAAATCTCTACATTAAACACATCATCTGTGTACTATCTGATGTGTAGTGACACAACTGCAAGTCATGCCTTAGTTACTTTCTGCCCATCGATGGACTAAAAACACAATTTCCAGGGAAGTAAAAGTCATATATGATCTTTCTCGTCCCTTTTAAGTTATTGAAAGTTCTTGGGAGTGAAACATAGTTTTTCCTTTGGGAATAAAAGTGTTTTATTAGCCAAAAATAAAGACACTGATCAGAATAATGCTAAGAAATATGAAATAGAAATTACAAAATATCAGAAGGGTAAAGCTAGAAGATATACTATATCGTACCTCCAAGGTTCCAAAGGACTCCTTAGTAGTGCTAACTTCTTCCTGCAAACAAGACATAAAAAGCAGGGCCTCCAGCCTTTTATATGCAAATGGAATGTCAATTAATGCTTTCAGGAACCGCTCTGCAGGTCCAAGTTTCTCAATTTCGCCGGTATATAGCCTAAGCTTCAATTCTTCATCTGTTGTTGGTGTCATCTTCAGCAATGTCTCAATAAGTTCTGAAGGAAGCTCATTTCCTGATTTCAAAAACAAAAGATCAGGCTATGTGATGTCGAAGCATAAAAAAATTTCCCCCTTTTGAAGAAAAGATGCAGCAGTAAGCTGCCGAAATTCCACAATATGCAGATGGGGCACATTAGTAGCTTAAAAATATGCTCTACAAGAATAATGCTGCATCTAGGATATAAAGAATGCAGAATTTAAGATGCCAATAATTGACTTGTGTCAATTTTGACATATATTAATGAAAATAATAACAGAAAATTCAAAGTGCAATGCAAATTACCTTCATAAAGTGCATCGCATATTTCTTGTACTGTAACATTCAGTGCCCGCAAAAGAATGGCTATATTTTGTGCCTTCTTGGTATCCAGTATCTGAATATATTGAATTGCAGGTTCTTGAGATGAAGATTCTTTCTTGCGTTCATTTTTTGATTGATCGGTCGGTGCATACCCAAATAATGTTTCTATCATCTCCTCATTGAACCTGCAAATTCATTCAAAATGATTTAGTTCCAATAACTCATGAACTACTCAACACAAATTGTCCAGGAAAACGAAAACTATAGAGACATACTGGAAAGATCCTGATTTAATCTGATGCCAAACCATTGAATGATCAGGATTGGCTAAAACTTTATCCCAGAAAAAAGGCTTTAGCTTGGTTTTAGGACCTTCATTCCCTTCAACAGATGCACTAGAAGAAAAATCCGATCCAGGAGGGCCAGAAAACTTGGAACCCACAGGTGGAGGTGCACGAGGAGGAGGAGGGCCGCCAATTGGAGGTGGTGGGCCTGGTTTAGCCACAGGTGGTGGAGGTGGGGGTGGACCTGGTTTAGCAGCAAATGCTACCGGTGGTGGAGGTGGGGGTGGACCTGATTTAGCCGGTGGTGGTGGTGGGGGTGGACCTGGTTTAGCAGGAAATGCCACCGGTGGTGGAGGTGGGGGTGGACCTGATTTAGCCGGTGGTGGTGGTGGGGGTGGACCTGGTTTAGCAGTAAATGCCACCGATGGTGGAGGTGGCAGTGATCCCGCAGGTGGCCGGGGAGGTTGCGGAGCATGTCTAGCACCAGGAGCCATACTTGGTTGAGGAACTGTACTACCATAAGATTTTGCAGGAGGTGGTGGTGGTTTACTAGGGGGAGGCGGCAGAGGGGGCCGAGCTTTGTTGGGAGGTCTAAGAGATGCAGGTCGTTCCGGAGGCAGGGGATTCGCCCTTCCAGGAGGAGGACGTAAATGTCCAAAAGTGTTGGTTTTCTCATTATACGTGCCTAACGACGACCACCCAGACGAGTCATCTTTTTCACGCCTCGGATTATTTCCCAAACATTCTTCCTTAACAGAATAACCCAACCCATATGCAGACCCTGCAAGATAAAATTTTCAAAAAGGTATTAGAAAACACGTCAAATGGGAGGTAACAAAAAGAAGAGCGCTAAGAGAGTAAGTACATTAACATACCAGAAGAAGATTCGCTTAAACTCAGACTTAGAAGAGGTCTTTCATCGTTTTTTCTATTTCCAGAGCCTCTCCTACAATACTTAGTATAGCAGAAAAATAACAATAATGCAAAAGCAAATGACAGAACAGCGGTCACAACCACTGCGATTAAAACTGCTTTGTGCTTACTGTCTGAACTAGAAACTGGTAAAGCGTCTATCCTAGCTGGCGGTGGTGGTTGCGATGGTGTTGGCGATCCATTACTCAGAGGAAAGAAAGGAGGAGCTAAATTTGCAGTAGAATGTGGAGAAGGAGCCAGATTAGGAGAAGGCACGGGACTTATTAAAGGAGAACCAATAGGAGATGGTGCTTTAACGTCGTTCTGAAGCAAATTCCTTTTCAGAACAGCAGGCCAGTAAATATTTGATCCACTTTCTCCAGAAACTGGTAATATGAAACTATTCTTCCTTGTACAATCTATAAGAGTTTGTTTAAACTTGGAATGCTGAATTTGAATCATTTTCCATATGAGTTCTTTTGCCTGTGACCTACTTTCTCTACCCACTGAGGATATCTTGTCTCGGGAAATAAAGTTCAGATCCTCGTTCTCTTCCTGAATGAAATCAAGCCTGCAGTTGATATATAATAACTCGGCCTGCAACAAATACTATATATTTTAAGTTCACTTGCTCTTAAAAATTTCACATAGAATGAAGTGAACATTATTACAATGACCCTTGAGAAACACCCAAAGAGCATGTTTTGTATATAAATATTCGACTAGATGTTAGCGTGTTTAGTTTAATAATTATATTAGCACATGGAAGATGATTAAGCTCAAGGTCAAGTTATATTCCAGTATGGTGATCGCATTGGAAATTGGATATAGGAAAAGGTATGGTCTAATAAAACTACGATCTGAAAGCCGTAAATCAAAATAAAAAAGAAAAAGAGTGATGATGTAGTTTCTTACCATGCCATCATCAATCTCCCCTGTTACAGGATCGATCAATTGGCTCAGAAACACCTCCTCAGCCGTCTTTCGGTACTCCCCACTCCCGATTACAGGTACAAACAGCAGAATCGCTAAGAACATGAAACAGTTTGACTTCATGGGAATCATTTGTTGTTGGATTACAATGATCTGCGCATGCTACACTTCTCATTTCATCAAAGACTAAACCCCGATCTGAAGCAAAACACTAAAATACTACTACTACCTTCATTACACAGCTCAAACAATACTCAAACCAATCTCCAACCTCTATATATCTATCTTTTAACAACCCCAAATTTGTTAACTTTGAGTCGAAATCTGATAAAACAAAAACCAGAATATATCTTCCTTCCAGAACAGAAAAACCCGAAAAAGGGAACCTGATGCAGAGGACAGCTCAAAAGGAAGTAAAACAAAATGAGCTGAAGAGAAAGTTGAGGAGGAAGTAGCAGAACCAAAATGAATCCTTAATTTGGCCCCTTTAAACAGAGAAGGAAACGATGAAGATGTGAGCAGGAAATTGTCAAAATTCCAGTCGGTGTTGTATTACGACCGGATCCAATACATAAAAGGAAGCTTCGAAAAGGTATTAGCTGTTGATGGTAGAACCGGTGTTGACCAGTGAAAGGGTAGAATTGGATGGAATTTGAATTATCTTCCCCAATAAGGAATTGGCCGAAAGTTGACAAAAAGAAATAAAAAATTGAGAATCTGTAAAATTAAAGCATAAAAATGCGAAAAAAGAAAGAGACTTTTGGAAAGAGAAGACTGCACATGCACAGGGGAAAGGAAAGAAAGCCCTAATTCCTCTGTTTCATGGCAGCAACCAAGGAAGAAGGAAAAGGCAACGGTCTTCCTCCCTTCTTCTTCTTGTTCTTCCCTTTTCCAATTTAATTATTGTTATTAATAATTCATAATAATTATTACTGTATTACTTAATCTCATCTCCGTTATCATTTGAGTATACTAAGCATAAATGGATAGCTATCAAATAATTCATCTGCCGCACTGTCTTAATAATGTAAGTTTATGCCCCGCCCACTAATTAATTATTTAAGTGTAACTATTCTCCCCCATTTTTTATAATTTTTCATCTAATATAAATATCAGAATTAATAAAAAAAATCATTACACTACTTTTTTTTAGTTACTTTCCCCTACTCTTCACTGTTTTAAAAATCTCCCCTAAACGCTATTTTGAGCGTCGTCACCTGATTACGTCTAACGCTTAAATACAATTGACCAGCGTCTAAGTCCGCCTAGGTCCCGATTAATCCCCACCTAGGTCCCGATTCACCTTCGGCCACCCAACTAGCGCCTAACGTTTTTTAAAATACTGATTCTCCTTCTCCATTATCACGTTTTAGTCTGATTTTATGCAGTACTTCTAAACACATTTTCAAGATATTATTATTTATAATATAACAGTTTAATTTTTTAACCATAAAAAATGAGTTCATTTGGTATAACTAATGTAAATCAAGCACCCTCCACTTCTTTTTTTATATTTTTCTTTTTAAATCAAAGACCAAGAAACAATGCACTCTAAACCAATATATATAAAGAATTTAAAATACTAAAAATCAAGATAAGAATCTCTTATAAAATTTTTTGTATTTGTAATAAATATTTGTTATTAAGATTTAACTGATTTAACTGAAATGTTATGCTTTTAGTTTATTTTATCGTAAATATCAACTATTATCTATAACATTTTTACTAAAATTCACATTTAATTGAATTTATAAGGTTGATAGACATTTATATAATAACAATAATAGCAAAATCTGAATAATTTCAGTGTATACCCAATTAATCCTTGCCTAGGTCGCTAAGGCCTTAGCTGCTTAATTATCATATGTTTGGGTATCCATTGTGCCGGGTCCAAGATTGGGGTTGAACACTTATATTTTTACCAAGAACATAACGAGCTTGAACCCGCTAAAACCCATACCGAACATGATTTTTATATAAATACTCGAGTCGACCTAAAGAATAATAATTTAATTTATTATGTATTGTTTTTTAATAATATTTCGAAATTTTATATTTATGTCTATTGTAAATTCAATTACAACAAATCATAACATATATTATAGCATACAAGTAAAGAATATAATTATATATAACATTTAAAAACATCTGTGTATATACATGTTTTGTTTAGGATGACACCAGTCAAACTTGGCCTGGATTCCTTGCAAATTCCGACTGATGCCTTCAGTTAGTTCTAAAATAAGGTAGATGAAATGTCAAAGACGTAGAAACTTAGAATAAGTTACGATGAGTGGACGACTTATTTGCATGTTAATTGTCAATGTGTAATTTCTCATTGATGATGGTCAGGCTTTAGGCTCCTTTAATTGTTTTGTTGTCAATTTCTATTTAATCCACTCAGGAAAATGTATATACGGGCTTGTAGGGCATATGCGGGAATAATCTCGTAAGCTTGCTGTGAATTTGAATTCTATAGTTTGTCAAATTGGGTTTGAGTTAAAAGTTTTAGTGAGAAACATGATCTGACCGAACATGTCATGATGGTGCAAGAAAAGACATAAATATGTATATTAAAAATTTGTAGGTAAGTAATTCATTAAATGCATCAAGATTTTTTGGATTTGACCATTTTTTCGTGTCATTGTGAATCATTTAAAATTTCAATTAAATCATTAAATTTAGTAAAAGCGCATCAATCTATTCATTAATGTTTCATGTCAGATTTTGATCGGTTTGATTTTTGAAGGATGATATTGTTTTATTATCTCTCTCCAACCATAAAGTGACATATGAAATTAAGGGGCATACCAATGCATTTTTACGATTCGTCAGTCAAAAAGTAATTTAAGCATCTCCATACTTATCATTTCAAATTCTACTTTAACTATATTTTACTCTATAATTTGATGTAACTACAATATTCTTTCTCCGAGCATCTTCAACCCAACTTTAAAGTTGAGTTTGAAGTTGGAAATGAAGTGGAGTTGCTCAAACCCACTTAATTACAGCTTGAAATTTTGAAATGTGAATAATGCTTGAATTGATACTATTCACAACTTCAAGAACTTATATTTAAATTTTTTTGTTGTTTTTCATTTTTTGAATACTTATACTTCAAAAGTATTTTTATAATTTTAAAATTATTTTATTTATAAAAAATTATTTTATTTTATTTTTGAAAAATTTATTAATTCTTTTATATTTTGAAGTGAGATTTGAATTGTAGGGCTAGAGAAAAATTATTGCACAAACTTCAAATTATAGAGTAAAATAATATTGGAAGTGAAAAATGAGAGTGTAGGGTTGGAGATGCCCAGATCCTTCTGTAAAAATTTTATTCTAAACTTTAAAATAACAAATATATTTTTTAGAAATAAAATAGTTTTATCATTAATAGAATAAAGTTAGTATTTCAAAAATATATTTAAATTAAAATAATTAAAATAAAATTTGAAGTTATGAATAGTAACACTTCAAATTTAAAGTGACATTGTTCATACTTTAAAAAATACATTAACAAAAGGAATAAGGTTAGAGACATAACTTTAAACCTGCTTTGAAGTGATGTTAGAAATGCACTTACAAATAGCTGATTTCCTACCTTTTTTTTATCAAAGAAAGAAAAATAAAAGTAAAAATAAAATAAATGGTAGTGCATCTTTTCTTTTATTATCTTGTACATCACATTTACGCGTAACACATTTAAGACATTTCATCATCGCTAATCTTATACTAAATTAATCATTAGCAAGTTGTGCTTGATATTCCTGTTTGCCCATTTTCGTTAAATTATTAACCAATATATCTTAAGACAATTTTTGCGTTTGTGACCATGATCATGCATACGTAACTTTCCTCAAATTATATATAATTCATGTTTATTTACCTAGTATTTTAAAAGATGTTAATGGAGTGGTTTGAACTTCCGAGGATATAGGTTGGGATAAATCGAGGTCTAGACGGGGATTAGACGGATAAATATTTTAAAATATTTAATATTTATTAATGTATTAGAGTAATAAATTTAATTAATACATAAATTTAAATTAAAAATTCATGTAGCAATAATATTCAAGGCTTTGGTGACACTTTTCTAGGTTTTGAGAACACTTTTTTGATCTTTGACGATACTTTTCTAGTTTTTGATGACACTTTTCTAGGTTTTGACAATACTTTTCACAATGATCGCCCGACTATATAAATCATGACGATGTTCCAAAAAACCTCGCCTAGGCAAGCTCCTATGACCGCCTTTTGAAACAGAAAATTTACCTTTATTAATTTCTATGTTTTTAATTTATCCATCTAATTAAGAGAAGAATTAAAGAAAAAAAATTCTAAAGAAACATGAAATTCATTTTTCTGAAATGTTATGAGGGTGTGCAAATCATTTCATTGTCTTTAACCGAAACATATTTTATTGTGTATCAATAGGTTTAATGCATAAAAGTTAGTTACTCCCAGAACTTAGCTTTAAAAGTTAAATGATTCTCTAAACCTTAAAAAACACTTAGTTACTCCCGTAACTTGTAAAAAAATATCAATTTGCACCTCTCAATGTCACGTGTCATTTTCTGATTGGTTTCACTTTTCAAATATATCATTATTCTCTCTCCATCAGAATTTGATACGTGACAATCAAGAGAAAATTGGTGCGCTTTTTACAAGTTCAGGGGGCAAACTGGTGCATTATTACAAGTTCAGGGAATCATTTACCTTTTGAGATCAAATTCAGAAAGTAAACGATGTATTAGGTTATTTATAATTGATAAAACATTTTTTATATACAACGAGCTTGAACGTTATGTTGGAAAAATATTATAAACGTTATTTCAAAAGAATAAGTTTAACATTTTAATTAAATCAATATGTAATTTTTATTACATAACTAGATTTATTAGTTTTTTTTATTTTAATATTCAGTATGAATATTCTTATTAATGATCATATCCGTTTTATTTAACATGTTAATAACCCTTTTATTATCTTTAAATATGTTTAATGGCTTGCCCATTAATATACTTTATTAGCCTAACGGTCCAATTATGTTTACTGGCTAATTTTGTCTTGATGAGGTGATTTATTGGCTTTATAAATAGCTATAAAACACTATATATATGTGGGTTATTTGGTTGATTTTGGGGGTGTGTAGTTTGCAGCCTATTAGCATAATTTTCATTATATTTTTCCTATTAATATTGTTGGTGAATTAAGTTTTACAAACCAACTAATTGTTTTTCTCCTCCAAAAAATTTTCTGGTTATGATATTGCATCTCTGTTCCTGTTTCCACTTTCAAATCGAGAGTGAAGGAGTTGTTTAATCTTGGAAGGAACTACGAAGTATCCTTTAAAGATAGTGTCGTTCGACATGACTCAGCTTATCGGTGTTCAAGTTTCTTTAACTTGTTTTGCTATTCATATTATTTTGTATTCTTACATATATTCTATTGATATATGTTAATGTTTTGGTTGAAGGTTGGACCGAAAAATTCCATAAGCAGAACTTCTCAATTTGGTTGGCACATCCACATCCGAAAGATGGAAACCGGGATCGAAGATATAATTCTTTATTTTTATTTTGCCATTGTATTTTCCAACAATCTTAAAGGATACCTTGCAGTTAATGTCATAATAAAGTTTATTCTTTGAATGACAGCTTTTATGAGCGCAATGGCAATAGGAACAACGGTTCTTGTTCCGATTGATGGGTGCTAATCTCGGTGCTAACTTGAGAGTAGTACAGACTCTACGTTATGTGGAAGAAGTTATCTTCAAAATGAAATATTTAAAAATGTGGGTGTATTGTAATAAGGTTCAAAACCTTAATTTGTGTGTTGATAATCTGTGTTGAGCATATATAATGTTGTATATATGTCATGTACTTAATGTGATTTTGAGAAAGAGTATCATAAGGATGAATGATGGTGTCTTAGAATACTTTATTGAGAAACTTCTTACGAAGTTTATGTGTATCCCTTATGATTATTATAAAGAGGAAAAATGGTTATTGAGCAACCATATTAGGTATTGTGAAATTCTTGAGAGTTACTATGTGTTATGGTATTATCTTGTGGAAATCCATTGTATTAAAATGATACAATAATGTTAATTGAATATTTCATTCAAATGAGACAAAATCTCTTGTGAGTATTTTGTGAGAAATTTTCTTTTTGATTTTTGAGAAAAAAGAAAATTTTCTAGTTTTTGTGGAACCACCACATGAGTTAGAAGAGGGTTTTT
>CATIWQ010312409.1:0-14751 GCA_949673415.1 Euphorbia schlechtendalii
CTTTAAACTATTCGAAAAGGAGCAAAATGGAGCGAATCCTGATTCTTCCAAAAGCAGGGTCGGTACCGACGTTGTAAGGTCGGTACAGACGTTACGTCTTCAGATCTGCAGAAAACAACAGAAACCGCAACAAAAAAATCCGAAACTTCAAACGATCATAACTTTCACTACGGTTATCGGATTCAAACGATTCTCATCATTTTGGAAAGGTCATGATGTGTTTAACATACTGAAAGTGACAAAATCACATTTTAAAGACAGTTTTATTCAGAAAAGTATCAAACAGCCCGCGTTGCCCAAAATCGTGGACTGTAATTTTACGGAACTTCAAAAAATCATAGCTTTATTTCTACTTATCTGTTTTAAGTGATCTTTACCATTCCGGAAACCACATGATCTAAGGAATCTAATAAAAATAACTAATCATGCAATAAAAATCTTTGTCAAACCCAGAACTGAAAACAGTAACATTCTTCCCAGGAAACCAAAATAAATTTGTACAAAACTTTGAAAATTCATAACTTTTGATATACTTATCGGTTTCAAGCGATCTTTATCATTCCGGAAAGCTCAATATGTGTAGAAAATGTTCATATAAATAAAATGTTAAAAAAGATTTGAAATCATACTGAAAATTGTGGAAAACCGATTGGTGCTCGAAAACGGAAATAACCGAAAACAAAATGAAACTTAAAAAAGAAAAGCATATAAATGTAAGCACAAACTCTAGGAACTCAGAGGTTTACCCCGTAGTCATGAATCCACATTCTTCAAGGTCCATGAAGTCCTCCAGAAAGCGCTCCTCGTTTCTTTTTGTTGTTTTTGGTTGTTGGTTGATGATTTACCGAAAACTTTGGAAAGAATCCATTCCTTGTCAAAGTAGATGTTTTAGAAGGTGTAGTAACCTTCAAGTGAGTGATGAAGATGTTGTAGACTCTTCATTCAAGTTTAAACTTCAAGTATTTGATTTAACAAACCTGAAATTCCAAGTGTTGGGGGGTGAAAGTTGGTGTTTTGATGAAGAACACTCAAGAAAACCTTGAAAAAATGCTCTCTAATCTCTCTCTCTTTTAATCGTTTTTTTATGAGTTTTCTCCCCCTAATTTCCCCTCTTCAACGTGCTCCTCTTTTGTTTTTGCTGAAAAATCAAGCCCTTATAGGCTTCCTTCAATCCAAAAGTCCACCTTTTGGATTGGTGGTTCACCCACCCTCTTTTTTTTCTCTCTTTTCCCCCTATTTTCTTCCACCCATTTATGACCAAGTGGGAATGACATCATGATGATAGGGTGTTTTAAGGGAAAAGTCCGAATTATGGAGTGGAAATGGGTGTTTTTGAACAAATAATGCGGAAATGGCTTTTTGGTTTTTTTGTAAAATTGATATCGTTAACGGTAACCACGATATCGTTAACGATAACGGCGATATCGTTAACTATATCTAATAAAGCAGTGGATTTTTTTCTTTGTTTGGGCTTTTTAACGAGAAAAAGGCCCAAAGAAACAAGGCGGATGATTTCCAGACGATCTCGGGACCCTGCAAAAATGTGAAAAGCTAACAACAGAAAAATTACAGCTTCATCATCGAACTCACAAGTCGGGAGTAAAAATCCCGTGCTCACAGTGATTGGATCTAAGCCTACTTTTCATTTTCATTACTTTCACTTCATCTCTCTATTTTCTTGGGGTAAAGAGCTCCTAGCGCTTCTTTACCATTATTTTCAATGAAATTACATTAATATGTACCATTGAGCTTGCAGGTAAAGACCTGGAATTTCCAAATAAGCGGAAATTCCTTCAAAATTTTCTGGAAAATCCTAAGTAACGTCATTACTCTACCATAATTTTTTATCAAAATATGTGATTAAAATATTATGAAATCACACTTTTGGCATATAAAAGAAATAGGAATATTTTGTGGAAAATTAAATGCTAATATTTCTACAATCAACCGAAAAAGGGTATTTTCATGCCCCGCGCACCATAACCCTTGATAACCGTGACCCGCTCACAATTAGTACTATCAAAGTAAAATGTGATAATGTAAATGCTATTGATATTTCAAAGAATCCAAGCCAACATGGATGCATGCAGCACATCAATATTCACCATCATTTCATTATGGATCCTATCCAAAAAGGAGATATCAAACTTACTTATCCCTACTGATGATCAACTAGCATATATCTTCAAAAAGTCACTGCCAAGAGATAAATTGTCAAAATTAAAAGAAGTTATTAAAGGAACAAACCCAATATGAGTGGGAAAAGCTACAAAGGCGTTAACTTTAATTTTTCAAAATTAATTCATTACTTTTTATGCATGTTATGATGTTATTTATTATCTTATATTGCATGCAATCATGTAGTGACATGTGTCTTAATTAGACTATTTATTAGGTTTTTATTCTGGACATATCAACATTACACAAGTCAATCACTACCCCTTGTAACTGTCGATCACTTTTCAACTCCCTCAACTGTTATTTCATGCTCTCGACTCTCTATCTCTCTCCTCACATGACCTAGACCTAACCTATACTCCTATTTACATCTCACTTCTTTATATAAGAAAGTATTATTGTACTCCATCACGACCAACCTCTTTCTTCATCATTTCTTTTTAAATATCATTCAATGACCAAAAGAAAAACCACAAAAATCAGAATCTCTTATAATGGAACCCCCTACTACAAAAGCGGAAACCAATATCTCTTCCCAAATTCATAGAAAAGTCCTTGTTCATAGATCAATTACTTTGATTATTAGTTTGTGAACAAAAGTCCTCCCTTTTCGAATTGGATTTCCAAAAATAATTGGGAAACCTTCATAAGCATTCACAAAGATATATATCTAGCCCATATGTATGAGCTTTATAATAACTTAAAGCATACTCAAAAAGATATGATGGAGAAAATTATTGATGGAATTGAGATTATTATTGATTGAAATTTTTTGCGTGACTTATTGGATGTTGATCATGCTACTAGTGTGTGCATGAGGAATGTTGATGGGGATGCTAAGATGGTGCCTGATACTTTTCTTCCTCAACTTCACAAACAAGGCGACATGTATGCTATTACCTTACCTAAGGAATCGAGGTTTTGTCACTATATTCTTGCTCAATACTTTTTCCTCGAAAATATTTAGTCAATTCATGTCACAAAGTTTGATCTTCATGTTATGTGGCATATTCGTGAGCAAAAAGCCTTTAACCTTGTTGTTCGAATCAGTTGATGCTTGGTAACCCCATTACCTTGATCCTCAAAGAAAAAGGTGTAACCTTTCTTGATGATGATCTCAAATACATTGGAAATATTATTGATGCTAATGTCTTATCCATTGAGTTTGGTAACCCCTCCAAAAGACTTCTCGATTTTGAGATCCATGTTGCACCCTCTACTGAAAACTCTATTGTACCTTCTACTGGTTAATCAAGACAGTAATTGAATATGCAAACATTGCAACGTGGAAATTCAAAACTTAAAATTAACCTAAGGATCTCCTAAGCATGCCCTGATTTAAATAATATAGGTTAAAACATTCCATAGATTCTTTTAGGTTTATAAAGCTTATTAAAGAAACCTAGCATCTAAGTTTAGAGCATTACTAGTTGATGCATGCTTTCTCTCTTTTGGTGATGGTGTTTCCTTAGAGCAATTCGTCAGAACTTCATTAGCACGAGCTTCCAAACTAGGAGAGCCTCTATGATTGATCCACATGGATCTTCACTGACCAAAACCTCGTTGAGGAAGAACCCGTTAGTAAACAGTAGCTGCTAAACCGCTCGAAGACCAACCTGAAAATAAACCGAGAAGGCTCACTTTAGAAAGAGCCTTCAAAAAAATTCTTTTTTTGTTTGGAGAAACTCGTGGAGGATCTCGCATAACGAACGAAGAGAGATATGTCGAACTTAGAGAGAAAAAGCTGAGCCGAAGAGTGTGTGTGTGTGTAGGGAATAATGAGAGGGGAGGCTTATATATAGGTAAAAAGGGGGAGTGTTAAACTCCCCCTCTAACACTGGGTGGGATGGGAATATCCCATTCCACCCGGGTTAGCCGTGTGGGTCATAATGACCAGTGGCTGCGATGGGCAAAGCTTGTGAGCTTGCCCAGTGCTAGCGGCCCGCAAGCTTTTTAGCTCACGAGGTAGCCGCCCAGGTCCCACTTCGAACAACCCATGTTCGTTTGGGGCTCACTCGCAACGGGAAAAAATCCCTTGTTCTGCTTTGTGTAATTTTTCCTTATTATCTCTTTATTCTCTTTAATTATTAATTCTATCCAACCAATTAATAAATCTTCTAACGAATTCAACAATTTATATTTTTAGAATAGACCCAGTCTATGAATTCTTTACGTAGTCTGATAAAGATCCAAAGTGTGTGACCTCATAGGATCCCAAAGTATAGAGCCACTTGAGGTTACACTAAACTTGGCTTCCCATACGGGAACCTTTAGGTTCAGTGTTCCATACCGATATGGAACCCGATAGCTCTAGATGATCAAATGGGCTTACTAGCTAAGGCGTATGATCCCCCGATAGTTGGAAAGTCATGTGCTTGTGACTTAATCCGGTTCTGTAGTAGTAACCAATACAATACATTCATTCCATCAAGTTAAGTACCATCCAATTTATTGAGCTCAGATTAAGTGTTAGCTCATGTAATAGCCGTAGCTATCCTGGAATTAGACTTGTTCATGAACAAGACCACTCAACCATTATGTATCAAGATTGACTATAAACTCTTTCTATTAATCTTATACTATGATTAGAGGTTTATGAGTGTGTTACTTCAACAAGGGGCCCTAAGGTACATCTCCCATTATATCACTATATCAATAGCGATGGATCCTGTCTTCACTACTCGGCTACCAACATGTGATAATCATTATACCCGTAATCACCATTGTCATCTTGATCACCAAGGTATGAATAAGTATGATCCAAAGTATAGCAACTCCGACACTAGGTAACCAGTATCTGAGGTCTAAGGATACTTGTACTGCTACTGCAATAATACATGATACCAACACATGAATATAGTTATTTTCGAGTGTTTGTCTTATAGCGGTCTCCAATGTATTACCCGAATGCATTCATGTGTTAACTCAAGGTACAAGATTTTTTATAAGTTTACCTATTGGCATCTATGGAATGTTTCAACTTAGATTATATCAATCATGGCATGCTTAGGAGAACCTTTAGGGTTAATTTTATGTTTTGAAATTCCACCTTGTAACATTGCATGTTCGATTACTATCTTGATTAACCAGTAGTTTTCGCATCCATTTGATGTACTTCTAGATTCCGCAAAGAGGTAATTGTAAGTATCATCCTAATGGAGGTTATTCTCGATACGGGAGAATATGTATTAAAGTAATCAATACTATACCCTTTTACAACCAGCCTTTCTTTATAGGTTACTATGTTACCATCCATATCAGTTTTCTTCTTGAAAAACCACTTGCATCCTATGGACCTAATCCCACTTGGAGCATCAATCAAGCTCCAGACTTGATTTTCGTACGTGGAGTCCATCTTCAACCTAATGGTTGTAAGCTATTTATCAGATTCTGAGCTTTCCATTGCCTCCTTGTAAGTCCTGGGCTCATCATCTTCCATATGGAAGAGATATTTATCATTAGAGATGAAAAACCCATATCGCTCGGGAGCGATTGGAGCCCGGCCTGACATACGCAATGTCGGTGTTATAATAGGATATTCCATGCTCATGATTTCTTGTGTAACAGGTGTAGGTAAAATCAGTTGATTATCTTTTTTATCTTCTTGAGTGCTTAGCTCAAGATTTCTCCCACTAGCTTTCGCAAGTATATGCTCCTTCTCGAGGAATTGAGCATTTCAGGAAACAAGGACTTTTTGTTCCTTAGGATCAAAGAAGGTATACCCTATAGTCTCCTTAGGGTAACCTACAAACATACACCTGTCAGACTTAGCACCTAGATTATCTGTCCTCTTTATGTAAGCAGGACATCCCTAAACTCTCAGGTGAGAACGAGCTAGGGGTGTGCAAATGGTTTGGTAACCGAATTACTGAACCGAACCAAATCGAAATATTAATTAGG
Organism: Euphorbia schlechtendalii; assembly: GCA_949673415.1. Classification (NCBI taxonomy): domain Eukaryota; kingdom Viridiplantae; phylum Streptophyta; class Magnoliopsida; order Malpighiales; family Euphorbiaceae; genus Euphorbia; species Euphorbia schlechtendalii. The sequence goes on from CATIWQ010312409.1 coordinate 6,079, forward strand.
TTCGGTTATTTTAAAAATTTGATTTGGTTTGGTTTGTAAAATGTTGATATTTCGGTTATTCAGTTCGGTTTGGTTTTTGTGTAGAAAAAACCATAATAACCGAACCGAACCGAACCGAAATATATATAAACATATAATAAAATTTTATTTTAATATCACATCCTTATTCCTCTTCTAAAAAATGCACTTTCATTATTTTATGTGTTTCTAGTAAGTCATTTAATCCATTGTAATACTTATATTGAATGTGCATTTTGTAATTTTTGTTAATTAATTTAAAATTTCGATTTAATTCGATTTTTAACCAAACCGAATAATTTATTTCAGTTTGATTAATTAGGTTTTGAATCTTATTTGATTTGGTTCGGTTAACAATATTTTCCTTATTTGGTTTTCAGTTAGTTCGGTTCGGTTAAATTCAGTTCAATTTCGACCGAATGCACACCCCTAGAAAGAGCGGGTTTCTTACCATACATTAACTCGTATGGAGTTTGATCAACTGATTTAGATGGCACTCTAATTAGAATATAAACTGCGTTCTCAAGTGCATAAACCCAAAATGATCTACTAAGTTTTGGTTGGCACATCATGGAGATTACCATATCGAGTAGGGTTCGATTTCTCATTTATAACACTCCATTATGTTGGGGTATATAAGGAGGTGTCCATTGGGATAAAATACCATTATGCCTTAGATAATCCCAAAACTCCTGGCTTAAGTATTCACCTCCTCGATCAGATCAAAGGGTCTTGATACTTTTCCCAAGCTGTTTCTCCACTTCGGTTCTGAACTCTTTAAATTTCTCAAAACTTTCAGACTTGTACCTCACAAGGTACAAATAACCATATCGCGAGCAATCATCGATAAAGGTTATGAAGTAGACGAAACCCTCATGTGTCTTAACACTCACTGGACCACATAAATCGAAATGTATTATTTCCAAAGTACTAGTGGCACAATATCCCTTTCCTTTGAAAGGTTACTTAGTCATTTTCCCCTTTAAACAAGGTTCGCAAGCACCATAAGATACCCATTCCATTGGGCTTAAAGTCTTCACATTTGAGTAAGTTAGTTAAGCGAGTCTCATGTATATGGCCTAGATGACAGTGCCATAAGTATGAGGATTCCTTATTATCTAATCTCGATTTCTTAACAATGTTCATATTTAGAATTTCAGTTTTAGTAATTAGAACATAAATGCTATCCACAGATATTCCACAAGAATAATGAACATTATCATGTTTAATTTGACATTTATTATTATAAAATTTCAAATCCCTCTATTGCTTAAAGTGCAACAGAAATAATATTATTAGTGACAACATAATAGCAATTGTTCAAAACTGAAACTAGGTCACTAGGCAAACAAAGGCCATATGTCGTTACATCTGTTCTAACTCTTAGGTTCATTTCCCTCTTTGCAAGCCTCCTACTGTTCCACAATTCCTGCATAGAAGTACAAATATGAGTACCATAACCAGTATCTGATACCCAAGTAGACTCATAGGGAACTATAGAGAAACTCTCTAGTATGAACATACTTCTAGATATTCGAGCCACTGCTATCATCATCCGATGAACTTGTTTCGAGAGAAACATTTCCTCTCTTCAATTCTAACATCCTCATGAGCTTTCTTTTTACTTTTGAACATTTTAGTTTCTTCAAATTAAGGTCCTCAGTATTTGATTGCTCTTTGAGTTTATTTCTAAACTCAATTTCATAAATCTCGAGCAAGTCCATAAGTTGGGTCAAGGTACAGTTAGGAGAACACTCCTTGAGCATCTTCTTGAAGGAATCATATTTATTGGGTAATACCCTCAATACCATTTCCCTCAAATACTGCTCATTGTACTCAACTCCCAACTCTCTTAATTTCTCCGAGTTGTCATAAATGTTTACAACCAACTCTACTGCTGAGGTGTCTCCCCACAATATACTATGGAACAGTTCATCTTCTAAACTTTCCAATGATTTGAGATGATGAATCATGGTTGCAAGATCCAACCCTTTGTACACTAATGCGTACTTTAGAAGCATGTGGTCTAACATGAGTTTTGTAACAAACTCACAATTTCCCTTGTGCTCCTCATATTCATTCATATCACATGCAAAAGCATTCTTGTCGGGATGTTTAGGACTAGGATCGATCAAAACATAATCCAGGTAGTAGTTCTGAAGAATTCCTTTAATAGTCTCAAATCACTCATTAAAGTTATAAACATTATATTTTATGTCAATAAGAGGATCGATGTCAATGCGAGTATTTTCGTTAGTGATAATATTCAACCTGGATATAAAATAGAATTTGTTTAGACATTAGTATATGCACATGCATTTAATATAAGGTCTTTAATTAAACACATAATTCCTACTATTTTTTCGACATTCAAATAGCCCCTTCTATTTAAATTAGGGAAATTTTGTTGAATCAATTTTCCTTAGTAGGTAGCATCCATAGCCACTCATCCTGACCCCCACTATCGTAGGTCAAACCACAATAAGACAATCATGGTTGGAACCCGTCCATTTGCATCTCTTGCAATTGCTAATCCATTTGAGTTCCCTTTCTTGAGACGTGCATACCCAATTGTACAACTCCTCAAATGTATCTTCAATTTGGCATTAGCTCTAATAATATGGACAACTAACCCATTTTAGTTAAGGCTTTAACCCCATCTTATCTCATGACCAAACACATGTTAAGGGAAGGCATGTTTTACATTTGCTTACATCCGTTAATAAGGTTCGTATCAAGACTTATGATGGGAAGACTATATACCGACTTAATATTTTTGTGGGGATTTTATTGTTGTCGCTGGTCTCACCGTAGTCTAGGTCTTACACGATGGATATGATTATGAAAATAATAATTCTGGGCTATTTGGAAACATTAACTCTAAGGGAACATGCTCTGGACTAGTATATCATAATCAATCCATTATGCCAAGGCTCCACATAGCATGCAAAACAAACAAGGTTCATGTTTAAGTCATTGCACCTATGTGTATAAGTTTTAATTTAATAACTTAAATCACATTTGTAAAATTATATGCGGAAACTAATTCCCATACTAGAAATTGACTAAGTCATAAAAGTCCCTTGGGTACTTTTGAGTCTAATATCGATGGAGATTTCCAGGTAGGAGAGGTCTCCCTTAAAGTGAATGAGAAACCAAGCCCAATCCTTGCCAAAATAACCATGAACACTTCAATTCGTTGTACCATGAAAAACTATGTTTTAAAGATTTCGTTCTTTAATTAAGTGAAGTAATTGATGAAACTCAATTAAATCATTTACACGTGTGGTAAAACATTGCTAATTTATAAGTAATCACCTAGACTAAGTTTGATTAAAACCTTAATCTAGTTATCATATTATTTTCTATAACAGGATATGAACCATAAGTCATGCATAGCATACTTTAATCAATTAATAGAAAACATCATTTTAACACATTATTATCCATCATGCATAGCATAATGCATGCTCTGATACCACTGCTAGTTAATCAAGAAAGTAATTAAACATGCAAACTTTGCAAGGTGGAATTTCAAAACTTAAAATTAACCTAAGGATCTCCTAAGCATGCCATGATTGATATAATCTAGGTTAAAACGTTGTATGGTTGCTTTTAGGTTTATAACGCTTCCAAAAGAAACCTACCATCTAAGTATAGAGCATTACTAGTTGATGCATGTTTTCTCTCCTTTGTTGACGGTGTTCCCTTAGAGTAATTCGGTAGAACTTTGTTAGCACGAGCTTCCAAACTAGGAGAGCCTCTATGACTGATCCACACGGATCTTCACTGACTAAAACCTCATTGAGGAAGAACCCGTTAGTAAATAGCAGCTGCTTGACCACTTGAAGACCAACTCGAGAAGGCTCACTTTAGGAAGATCCTACAAAAGAATTCTTCATTTCTTTGGAGAAACTCATGGAGGATCTCGCACAACGAACGAAGAGAGAGATGTCGAACCCAAAGAGAAAAGGCTGGGCTGAAGAGTGTGTGTGTAGAGAATAATGAGAGGGAATGCCTATATATAGGGAAAAAGGGGGAGTGTTAGACTCCCCCTCCAACACTAGGTGGGATGGGAATATCCCATCACAGCTTAGGGGGTTAGCCGCGCAGGTCATAACGACCCGCGGGCTAAACCGTGAGCCTTTAAGCAAGGCAATGCTGCAGCAAACCCAAGCTTACGATCAGGCTTGCCCCACACGCTAGCGATCCATGAGCTTTTCAGCTCGTAAGGCAGCCACGCAAGCCCCACTTTGAACAACCTGTGTTCGTTTGGGGTTCACTCGCAATGAGAAAAAATCCCTTGCTCCTCTTTGTGTAATTTTTTCCTATTATCTCTTCATTCTTTTTAATTATTTATTCGGTCCAGCCAATTAATAATTCTTGTAACAAATTCGATAATTTATATTTTCGGCATAAACCTAGTCTATAGGTTCTTTACTTAGTCCGATAAAGACCCAAAGTGTGTGACCTCATAAGATCCCAAAGTATAGAGCCGCTAGAGGTTAACCTAAACTTGGCTTCCCATCCGGGAACCTTTAGGCTTAGTGTTCCAGACTGATATGGAACCCGATAGCTCTAGATGATCAAATGGGCTTTCTAGCAAAGACGTATGATCCCCGATACTTGGAATGTCACATGCTTGTGACTTGATCCGGTTCTGCAGTAGTAACCAATACAATACATTCCTTCTGTAAGCACGGAATTTTGTACCAGCTCGCGCGTTCGATGATGACGGCTTTTACGGGATTTTAGCCTTGAATCACACATTTTCGAGTATCCTGACGTATCTGAATTGGAATCCTCCTTGTCTCTAACAAAATTATTTAATTTAATTTATAAATTAATTAACTAAAAATAATATAAAAATAAAAAAATACCAAAAATAATAAATAAAAATAAAAAATATTAATAAAAAATGAAGGAGACGTAATCCCGACTCATCATGCGCTGGAGTTGTATGGTTGGAAGAAAGATATTGTGTGCTATTTGCTAAGTGTTTATCGCTTTCTGACTCATCATGCATTGTACAAATATGCCATGCTAACCACAAATTTTTTGCAGACACTTAAACGCACACACTCATATTTTCTATGTCACTCATACGTAGGAACCTAGTAGACACTCTAGATCGTGTCACCTTAGGATGACCTGAAACCAACTAGAATCATGTTGCATCACTTACCCACATTCTTGTTTACCAAAATCCTGGTACGATACCCATTTGGAGTCTGAATTACTGCCCTTCTGAGGCACCTGTCTACACCAAAAGCCTACCTTAGGTAAACTTGAACACATAGGATATCCTAGTTAGTGTCCTAACCCAAACCCTCGTAGGGAGAAATTTTGCTCATGCATCACTACATACCTTTAGTGATGATGTCTACTGACATCTAAGACTTTGGCCCGATAGGGGCAAAACGACCAAAGCATTCATTTATGTGTTACTTATGGTATTTTTCTCCATACATTTAGGGGATACCTTACACTAGAGTACGTCACATAGCCTACTCACACATAAAGAGAGTTAGCTCTCAATCCTTTGACCTATCACCACACGGGTAATTTAGGCCACTTCATTACATCATTCCACTTTATGTTGTCCCAAGGATAGGATACAAAACCAATGGATCTTCATAGATCGCATGGACTAACGATTTTGTTCTTTTTGTTTGTAATTTTATCTTACATCATGGCACGCTAACCTTTTTTCGCACCCATAACATTAAGTATCTCAAGCATCAATCATGCATCATGATTCTACATGCATTCCCTAACGAACTCCTTGTGTATATTAGCTAGGAAAAAGCCACTTCATCAAAAGACTTGGAGCAGGGCGTCTGGCCGACTAATCCGTCTATCTATAGTCACGGCTCATCAGGAAGGTGTTTCGTACACCGACTCTAGCTCAGATTCCGATCAGGATACTCCTCACAGTTTCCACAATATGTCTAACCAGCAGGAAGAGAATGTGGTTAATGAACAAACTCTTAGAGCGGCTCAAAATCCGCCAGCAAATCAATCATCGGTGGGTGCCAAGATTGCTACAGCCATGAACGCTTTCACCAATAGTGACCAGTTTTTGTCACTCTTCAATAGCCACACTAGAGCTGGGCAGCCCGAGAAGAGGGCAAATGATGTTGTACCAAATGCTGGCGGCACAACTCTAATAGGCGGACCTTCAATGTTCCCAAATGCTAGCATAATCACCCTTGCAATCTATCAGGGTCAACCTCAAATAGTATACGAGCCACAGATGGGTGGCTAGTTCCTTCAGGGGTAGCCGAGGCATGCTTCTTTTGACCCAAGGGTAGTGGGGTCTTCAGAGTTTAGGCCCTCTTCTAATTTCATTCCTTTTGCTCAAGGGGTGACTCAGCCCACCATGCCCAGCTGGGGCGGCCCTTCTCAAACATTTCAGGGTCCAGGGCAGTACTACTCAAGTTCGCAGTATGGGGGTTTCTCAGAGACCCCAAACAGTATCCTTCAACAGCCTGGAATGGCTGAACTTTGGAGGCAGTTCTTAGCCACTCATGTGCAGGGGCAAAGGGGTACAATCTCGGTGCAGCCCATAGTTGGAGATGAGGATACTTTACCACCGACCTTTGCTATGCCTCAATTCGAGAAGTACACAGGCAACACCGATCCTCATGCGCATATTGCGCATTATTAGAATGTGATGAGGGCTCTGAGGTTCAGTGATCGAATGATGGTGAAACTATTTATTGTCACGTTGGGAAGCCCAGTGAACGAGTGGTACAGTCACTTACCTATGGACATAGCCTACGACTAGGGACGTCTGTCCCAGGCAATGGTAGACCACTATGGGTTCAACACTCTAATTATCACCACCATGCAGAATCTAAAGGTGGTGAAGCGACAACCGGGGGAGAATTTCAAGCCCTATTTTGAGAGATAGATGGCTACGCATATGCGTTTACAGTCTCGCCTATCTTTACCAGAAATGATCGTGAAGCTCTTAGATGGTGCACTACCATCTTACCGGAAGAGATTGGGCTCTGAGACATTTCATAGCTATTAGGAAGTTTTCATTCGAGTTGAAAAGATAGAGCGCTATGATGCAATGGAAGCGGAAACAGGGCAGTAGGTGGCTAAGCCCTATTACAGAAAGAATGATTCCAATCCGGTGCAGGTGAAGGCGAAGCAACCGGCAGTATAACTGGTGAATAAAGAGAAGGTAACCGTTGTTAGGTTACCAAAGGAAGAATACCATGGCATCTCGCCATATGCTGCTAATTTGGGGTTCTTGTTCACCAAGCTACGTGAACTTCATCAATTAGAGAGTCTGAAGAAGCATGTCCCTCCCAAGCCAGAGGAGAAGAATAATTACTACCATTATCATGTGACCGTGGGACATCGTACAAATATCTGCAAGGAGCTGTTGAAAGCCATTTAAAAGCTGGTGGCAGATAAGGTCATTCATGAGCCAGCACTCAAGCCCAGCATGAAGAGCAACCCTTTACCGAATTTTGAGGCGAGGGTAGGAATGATTATCTCGGGGCTAGATGACCGAAAGGTTTTGAGCTGCCTATCTGAAGGGCTTGGAGAATTCGTGATGATGGTTGGGTCGGGAAGCGATCCTAATCAGGTTTTGAAGATGCTGGAGGAAGAGTCCAACCACCGAGGGTGCGGGGGGAAGATTAAAGCTATTGAGATAAACCTCGCTAGAATGCTGGTATTCACCGGCCAGATACCTACGTCGCTTCACGTAGGGAATGGATTTTCAAGAGAAGCACCGACTGGTAAAGGAGAGGAATATGTGATGGCGATTGAGTCAGGGATAGACTCGAATGATGTGATGGAGATGCTCGAATCCGAGTCGAGCAATCGAGTGCTTAGAGAACGGGAAGGAGTCCCGAAGGCTAGTTTCAGCTTAGCCGGTATGGCAATTTTTAATGGGAATGACGCACCGTCTTCCCACTTATCTAAGTTTTATATCCTGTGTCGAGCCTAGGGCCTTTCTTAAGATATGATAACTACACTATTTTCGTGCTCACTAGCGGGAGTAGCTAGTCAGTGGTATGAGATGCAGTCAGTTGAGACCAAGAGAAATTGGAACTACATCTCTGTAGAGTTCCAGGCAGAGTTTGCATTTTTGGAACCTCCAAAACAAACCATGCAAGATCTGCTCGCTTGTGTACAGAGGGAAGGAGAATCGCTCACTGGCTACATAAAGCGGTGGATGTTTATATACCTAGTGCTGGTGCTAAGACCATCTGAACCTTCTGCAGTACAACTGATAATAGGTGAATCTCTAGATTGGTATCGCTATCATTTATCGAGACTGACTATTCCAGATTTTGATGAGCTATCTTTTCACGCTCATCATCTCGACAGGGAGATAATGACAAGACACCGCAGTGTCCATGCAGTAGGATTAGGAATACCCACTGATTCCATACTAGCGATGCTATCTCGGTCTAATCTGGTAGTAAATGTAGTGGTTGATGAAGATGAAGGCCTTGAAGATGATCCATTAGCAAAAGTGTTCTCAGCAGGGGGGTGAACCACGGAGGGACATAATGAAGATGGAATCCGGGAAAACACCAGCAAGGGTGCCAATTGATCTCGATGCATATGTCCCCAAGTCCAGAAGGAAGAGGAAACCTGAAGAAGGAACCTCGGCTGAGGGAGAGG
>CATIWQ010312465.1:0-23788 GCA_949673415.1 Euphorbia schlechtendalii
GGGTTGCCGAAGGTGAGGCCCCCTTTAGTACCCTCAAAGGGTTTTGAAATAAAGAAGAGGGGGCAAAAGCGACTTCAGAGTGTGGCTGGGGCTGGAGGAGAAGCCACCAAGAGCAGGAAGGCTCCTATATTTGAGGAGGAGAAGCTTCAATGGGTCAAATTCGATCCACCGCTGGTGAGTGCTATCTATGTTAAATGTTATTTTACATCATTATTATGTGTTTGTGTCATACTTCTATTTGACAATTATGGTTGTTTCTTTCTATAGTTATGATAGAAGGTACACATGGAGGATGTGCCTCTGGCTAAGCTGGAGGTAGTGAGTGAGTTGGGGCGGTTCACCGAGCTACCCCATGAAAACGTGCGCTTCGACGAGATGTGCCCAGCTGAGCTGGGGACCTATGCTGGGAGGCATGCACTCCTTGTAAGTTTTTATATCTTGCTTTCATTTTCCCATTTCTTATTTGTTAACTGTTGGGTTGTTGAAGGCTTTTTCCACCTCGCACCGAATAGCAAAGGCCTTGACCGTGGCTTTGCGGGAGGTGGAGGGCGCCTATGCAGCCTCTCAAGGAAGTGCCAAGAAGTTGAAGGAGGTGCAGAAAGAGAGGGACATGCTTGCCAAATTCGAGGAGGCTACCCGCAAAGTTGGTGATGCGGGTAGGAAGCAGGTGACTAAGCTTGCGCAGGCTCACCAGAATTTGGAGTTTTCTAAGGTCAAGCGCAAGGAGCTAATAGCCACCATGCGGGGCCTTGAGGAGAAGCATAACATAGAGATGGATAAAATTAAATCTGCTACTGGGGCTGAGGAGAAGAGGCTCAAAGCCCTAATTGATGCGGCCAAGGCAGAGATTGCCAAGGTGGAGGAGGGGAGGGCAAAGACTGAGGTAGCATTAGAAAGGGCAGAGAAAGGTTTGAACTTCTAGAAGATAAATAGCGAGGGGAAGGGCGCTGCGCTACATGACCTTTAGTAGAAATTTGAGCGTCACAGAGCCAAGTATAAGCTGAAGGTTAAGCAAACCCGCGTGATTGGTGGGAGGACCACCTTAGCTATCGTACCGCCTTTCTTCGCGCGTGAAATTCCCTAACATGAACATATATGACCTTACCCAGCTTGCTCCCCCTAAAGAAGCCCTCAGCTCCTAGGAGGATGATGAGAGGATTTTTGGGCCTCTTGTGCCGAAACCGTCATAATCTAACATCTCCTTAGTAGCCATCGAGGAGGAAGAGGTCCAATCCTAGCTCCAGCCGCTGCTCTTGCCTTTGCGTGTTTGCTTTTTGATTTGTGTTTACTTTTGGTTATTTCATTTCTTTTTAACTTTTAGAACAATTCCTGAACAAGTTTTATCAGCCATCAGGCCTAGCTTGTGGGAATGTAATATTTTTACATTTTATATGATCATGTGGTTTAAGTATTTCCTACTACTGAATGCATATTGCTTTAGGTGTTGAATGTGTGCTGAGTGTATGTTACTTATCATATATCGTTTTGTATGCGCATGCTTGTTTATTACTAGATGCGTGCCATTACGCTAAATGCATGTTGTGTTGATAGTTGCAGCGCTTCATTGGCTAGGTTTGGTCCCTTTGAGGGTTTAATGTGTTTGGGGGTATTACTGTGATAGACTAGGAAGTTTTTTTAGTGTGGGGTTGTTACTTGCATCCTGTTCAATAGTTGAGAGTACGCCGAATGTGTTGATATGGGTCACGGTAAGTGACATGCCCATACCAAAGGGGTCATTGGGGATTGCGATCGTGACTTAGCTTGTTTCAAAGTGAGAGAGAGTCGAGGGGGTAGTTAAGGATCACGGCCTACGAGCTTTTAGTTGCTTTAATTTCAAAGTATAAGAGTGCTGAGGGGATCTCTAGGAATCGCGGCCTGTGGGCTGTTCAGCGTCGTGGGGATCACTAGGGATCGCAGCTTGTGGGCTTTTAGTTGCTTTAATTTCAAAGCATAAGAGCCTGGAGGGGATCTCAAGATCGCGGCCTGCGGACTATTCAACATCGAGGGGATCACTAGGGATCGCAGCCTGCAAACTTTTAGTAGCTTTAATTTCAAAGCATAAGAGCCTGGAGGGGATCTCAAGATCGTGGCCTGCGGGCTGTTCAACACCGAGGGGATCACTAGGGATCGCAGCCCGTGGGCTTTTAGTTGCTTTAATTTTAAAGCATAAGAGCGTAGAAGAGATCTCTAGGGATCGTAGCTTGCGGGCTTTTAGTGTTGGTTACGCATGTCTTGCTTAAAAAAAGAGAATTTATGATAAATAATCCACTTTCACTGGCTAAGTATAAAATACAAAAAGTTCATACATTTTTTATAATCCCTATACTCCTGGGTAAAATTTTCGCAAGGAGGTCACATTCCATGTGCGCGGTAAGATCTTCCCTCTCATCGTTGAGAGTTTATAGGCATTGCTGCCTACTTTCTTAGCAACTCTAAATGGACATTTCCAATTGGTTTCGAGTTTCCCTCACTCCTCCTTAGCCTAGGAGTATTTCGTATTGCGGAGGACTAGCTTTCCCTCCTGGAAGGAACGCGACTTCACTTTTTTATTTCGTACAAGGGATATGCGCCGCTTATACTCCGTCATGTGAATGAGAACCTACTCTCGACGCTCTTCGAGGGAATCCAGGTTGCACCGAAGTAGGTATTCATTGGAGGCCCCCTCAATATAGTTCACTACTCGTGCACTGGTTCACCCATGTCTACTAGAACTACCTCTTCTATTCTATAAGTTAGGTGGAAAGGTGTCTCGCTAGTTGTTGTTTGTGGACTTGTTCTATATGACCTAAGGACGTTTGTCAGCTCCTCTAACCATGTCAAATCGTGGTCGTGGACCCTTGTTTTCAATCCTTCCAAAATGGTCTTGTGAGTGACTTCTGTCATCCCATTCGTTTGAGGATGGGAAACACTAGAGAAAGAGTCTTATCTTGAGCTGCTAACAAAAGCATTTCAAGGCATGGCCGTTGAATTAGGTCTCATTATCTGCGATTATAGTGTGCGGGTTATGTTTTTGCTGAAGAAGGATGTCACCTGCTTCGGTGTGATGATGGAGATGTTTCGGCTTCTACCCACTTCGTGAAGTGGTCAACTGCCACAATGACCTGCTATTTAGCCCTCGACAAGGGACCGACGAGATCCATACTCCATAAGGTGAAAGGCAATGCTGCTTAAATGACTGATCAGGGTCTCCCAGGTGCTGAGGTGGTTTTGGAGTATGCTTGACATGACTTGCAAGACTAAACGAAATTGCTCGCGTCTAGTTCCATTGTCGACCAATAGAAGCCTTGGAGCTTGGCCCTCCATACCATTGCATCCTTCTTTTCGTGTGCACCGTAGAGACCTTTGTGCACCTCTCTTAAGATATAATCAGTGTCAAATTGCCCAACACATTTCAACCAAGGGTGAGTATGGATTTTCAATACATCTGATCACCGATGACAGCTTAGCAGAAAGACTTGCGTACTATCCTTTGTACCTCACCCTCATCTTCCGGGAGGGTGTTATTTGTCAAGTATTTAAGGATAGGTATGAACCATTCCACTTTTGCATCTATTTACATTGTTTCTACCGATGATATGCTCGACAACCCGATTCTTAATGGGATGCAAGGCAACAAGATTTCTTGCTCTTCACTTTAATGCTCAATTGGCAGTCTATCAAGTTCTGCATTTAGTGCTCTGGGTATTTATGTGACACTCATTGTTACCCCTTCGATGTGGATTTCTTTGATGAGGGATGTGATTCTGAAGAGGTATTGTCTCATGGCATCGTTCTGAGCTCTGTATTCTCCCCCGAATAGCTTAACCACCAAACCTGAGTAACTGAATATGGATATGCAATAGGGTTTGAGGGCCTTGATGATTTCTAGGCTAAAGATCAGTGCTTCATACTCGGTTGCATTATTGGAGGCGCTGAAGTCTAACCTTGGTGCCTACCGAATTACTATCCCCTTCGGCCCCTGAATGAAACTGCTTATACCAGCGGTGGTGCTATTGGAGCTTCCGTCTATGAACATCTGCCACTTCTCCTCAAGGTGTTCCACGATGGAGGCACTTCCTGAACGAAATCAGCTAGTACCTTGGCCTTCATTACTGCTCTTAGCTCGAAACAGATGTCAAATTCAACAAGCCTGATAGATCATTCGGCCAGGAGACCAGAGAATTTGAGCCGCTGTAGCGTTTTCTTCAACAGCAAGTCGATGCGTACGATAATTGTGTGAGCCTAGAAGTAGTAGCACCATTTTTGGGATGCAATCACTACTGCAAACGTTTCTTTTTCCAACCAGTCGTACCTTGGTTCTTCCCCTTTTAAGACTCGGCTTCCGTAGTAGATCAGAAATTAGTCAGTTCCCATTTCCCTGATGAGAACCATGTCCAAGGCCTCTACTGAAGTGCTTAGGTATAAGAAGAGAGGTTGGCCGGGGATGTTTTGGCTGAGGAGTGGTGGGGAGACCAAGAAAGCTTTAACATCTAAGAGAGCTTTGCTACAATCCTGTCCCCATACAAACTTCTTGGCCTTCAATGCTTTATAGAAGGGGATGCATCGCCGAGCGGCGCACGAGATGAACCTTCCTAGAGCATTGAGTTTCCCATTGAGCCGTTGTACATCTTTTATGCTTTTAGGCTCAATTAGCTCCAACACTACCCTAATTTTGTCAAGGTTGGCTTCTACTCCCCTTTGCAAGACTAAGTATCTCAAGAACTTTTCCCTTGATACGTCGAACGCACATTTCTCTGGGTTAAGTTTTAATTTGTATTTTTCGAGGAGGATGAGTACCTTCGCCAGGTCTACCGTATAATCACCTTCGGTTTTGCTTTTTAGTATCATATCATCAACATATAACTCTACTTCCCGTCTGACCATATCCCCAAAAATGTCATTAACCATTCGCTGATATGTAGCCCCAGCATTTACATTGCAGCAATATAATCCCTCGTGTGTGGTAAATAATGTTTTTTCCTTGTCCTCCTTGACCATGGGTATTTAATTATAGCCTGAGGCGGCATCTAGCATGGAGTAGATTGCATAGCCAACCGTAGCATCTACCAACATATCAATGCTGGGGAGGGGGTAGCTGTCCTTCGGGCAAGCTTTATTTAGGTCCATGAAATCAACGCACATTTGAAACTTCCCATTTAATTTTTTACCAAGACTACGTTAGCTATCCATTCGGGATTCCGAACTACTTTGATGTGACCTACTTTCAATAATTGAGAGATTTCCTCTAATATGGCTTTTTACCTGTCTAGGTCATGGTTTCTTCATTTTTGCTTAACGGGTTTGGCCTGGGGCATCACATTCAACTTATGTTCGGCTTCTTCGAGGCTGACCCCTGTTTGGTCCTCCGTTATCCATGCGAATGATTAGAGTCAATCACCCAATACCGCTAAAATTTCCCCCTTCATTCCTTCTTTCACTACCATGGACATTTGCACCTGTTTGCCTTCTTCCAAGGTGACTGCTATCATAACATCAGCTAGTTCGGTGGCGCAGGTACAGTTAGGGTCCGACTCCACCGTCATAGGTGCAGCTTTGAGAGACATTAAGTATGTCTCTTGGGTAGCTTATTGATTTCCTCTAGCGATGGCTATCCCCTGATGAGTAAGGTTCTGGAGTGTGAGATATAGGAGGTTAATGACCCCTTTCGATCCTATAGGGAGCTAGTGATTGAGGATTATGTTGTAGGCCAAAGGAATGTCTACTATCAAAAACTCTTCCCTTGATTTCCATGGGGAGCCATTCTCTCCCAGTGATATGGAGAGGTTTGCTAATCCGCAAATGGGCACGGCGTAACCGCCAAGCCCTATCAACGATGCATGATGAATGGCAAGGTGGTTAGGGTTTCCCTCAATTACGTCGAAGACTTTCAAGATCATGACATTCACAGAACTGCCCGCATCCACAAGGGTTCGCCTGACCTGAATCCCCTCTACCATCATTTTAATTACTAGGGCATCGTTATGTGGGAGTGGCCCTTTTTCTTGTGAGAAGGTGTAGCAAATCTCACCCTTCTTGTCCATGTTATCGTAATTAAACGTGTTTCCCCTTTTTCTTTTCTTCTGCATCATATCGGCGGTGATGATATGGATCACTCAACGGAGGGCGGGTTCGTCAGCTCAACGACGAGGTGGTTGATAGCCTCATTCGTCCTAACGCGGTTCATCCTACCGGGGGGGTCTCTTAGCTTCATCACACTGCCTATCCTTCGGTGGGTCGTGAAAGAACCTATTTAGCTAATCATCAGTCGCCTTCTTGTTTAGTTCCCTAGCCAACTCTTGGCATTCTTCCATATTGTGGCCCTCACTTTTATGAAACTCGTAGTAGGTCCCCAATTTCCCTTTATATTTCATCTTTGGGGGGATATCTGATGTCATCCCCATTCTTTTCGATCCACATTAGGACTTCCTTTCTCTTGGTGTTGAGTGGAAGAAACCCTTTGCTCACACCGAGGTGCTTCCAACCTATAGGTTGGCCTGTGGTCCTGTTCCCATCTTTCAAAATCTCACCACTTCACAGGCTCTTCCCTTGTGATTGCCTCCATTTGCTTAGTCTTCCTATTATGGGTCTCCCAATGCACCCATTTTCATGCTTTTTGCATCGGCATCGCCAGGGTAATGGGTCTTTTGGTGGAGATATCTTTGGCCAGATCCGCGCTACGGTAATTTCTTGCAAGTGCTTCGGATGCCACATCAATATTGCAATCCCTAATTTCAAGAGCCACCTTTTGAAACCTTTCTACAAATTCAGCAAGGGGTTCTTCTGCCCTTTGTTGAACCATCTGTAGGTCTTAAACCGTTCGGTTGGGTGGAATGAATGTGATAAAATAGAGGGCAAAGCTCTTCACCATCATGTCAAATCTTGTCACCGACTTAGGCTTTAGGCTCTCAAACCAGTGGGTAGTAGGTGCGATCAGCGTAGTGGGGAACAACTTACAAAGCATAGCATCCATAACATCGGCCACCTCCATACATTGGAGATAGTAACAAACGTGCACGGTAGGTTCCCCCACTCCTGAATATTCCCACAAGATGGGTTGCTTAAATCCTCTTGAGAATTTCTCCGCGCGGATGCGAGCGCAATATAGCGAAGCGGTTCTAGTGATATCCGGTATAGCGGCTTCTACCCCTCTTTCCAAAAACAGCGAATCGACCCTCTTGGCGACTACGACGTCCATGTCCTCTCGGCGAGGTGATATCCTAACCGGTGTCCTTCGCCTAGACTCGGCTTAGCTACTATCGTTGCCCTATGACAGTGATATTCCTCTACTTTCGTGCATAGGGCTTCGACTGTAGCATCATGAGTGTTCGTCCACTTTCGACTTAGAAGCATCCACTTTAGCCTTTCTCATATCTGCAACCTCTCGCCTTTCTTCCAAAGTCACGGGGCAGTTGTAGGTATAGCGTGAACGATTTTGGCCTAGCATTGATTGGGAGCCTTGAGAAGGGCAACACGTTTCCGATCTAGCCATTTACCTTTCTATGTACAGGCTCCGAAGAAGCTCTTATTCCTCTTTCCGGGAATGTAAAATCTCATTCATCATGTTCTGCATAAGGGCCATGGCCGCATTTTGCTGCTCGCTTTACTTAATGAGCATTGCCACGACATCTTTTTCCTCAGCTTTTCTCCTCCTCTCTTCAAACTTTTCTTACCCATGGAAGTGGGCACTTCCCCTGCTCACGACGGGGGAATTTAAACGACTGGAGTCGAGGTTCCAACTTTGTCCCCAAGTTCTGGCGTATCTAAAAACAAAATGGTTCTTGGGATTTGCGAGGGTTTGGTTAGCTTGTTTGGGGGAGTAGCCATTGGGATTTTGGTAGCGTCCATGCTCACCGCACCAATTTAGTACCAGTTGATGATGACTATGGCCTTCAGCATCCTTTGGAATCCCGCAAGACAAGTCTTCGGCCAGAAGTGTTTCCGGCGAAGACCCTCCGATGCTAAAGTCACTAAAAGGTGAAGGCAATGTGCAGGTGTAGTTTTAGAGTTCAAAATTACCTCAAAAGTGGGAGATTGCCTTGCTATTTATAGTGATTTGCATAATGATGACGGGCTAGACCCATCTGTACACTTTACGCAAGTGGCAAGCTGTTTAGGGGTCTTTTCCGCCGTCGGAACATTAAATGCTTCCCCTCTGCTTGTCAGTGTTGCATTTAATGCGATAGTAGAGAGAGAAGGAGTGGGATGACTCGGTAAGGGTTACGCTGAAGGTGGTTCGGCATGGGCTCGATGGGTAGTGCTGAGGGGGTAATGCGGCCATGGTGTGCTTTCAGCATGCAGGGCCCTTTGGCATGGGTGTGGATCGGCGCACCCATTGCGCCCTACTAGTTAGCGTGTTTGCACTGAAGCAGTATTGCTGAAGAGTCTTGAGTTAATGGGCCAAAGTGCGCTAGTTGGGTCTTGGTGGGCCTTGGTATCAGGATCTAAATTCTTGGTATCAGGATCTGAATTCGAAATTGTTTGGTGAAGGTGTATAAATAAAGAAACTAGTCAACGGGTGGTTCTCTTCAACATTATGTAACCCAATAACTTCTGCCGAGTTTTGTTGACTCTTGTATATTGCAATACATTGCATCCAATTTTTTTTCTCCGTTGAACAAATGTGAATTTGTTGATAAATGTTCATTTTTTCATTAACTTTCAAAAGTTATAAATAAGGCCATGAACTTGTAAATTGTGCACCAAATTATCCCCGTAATGTTACATGTCAATTTTTGACTGATATGACTAATGTCATTTTCTAGATTTTTTTTTTCTCTCAAATCAAAGGGAAATTACATTAGGTACCAGATTTGAGAACAATTCTCTTGCATGAATGATGTGTATCCCATATAACTACTTTATACTATTATTTTCTATTATTTTTATAATATATGAGACACATATCATTCAGTTAGGAGAAAAGTTCTTAGGATCCTGTCTCTATTATAATTTCCCCAAATCAAAAGCTTTTTCATGTGGCATTTACGGGTCTACCACTAATCCACTTTATGCAAGTTCAATGAGAATAAACGTTAGGCTTTTTTTATACGTAGAATTGAAACAAATAAAATAACTATTATTTGTTGTTATTTTCAAATGAGTTAGGCAACTTCTCTCTTGTTGACAAATGAGTTACTCTTGTCATCCTCTCCTATTTGTTCAGTATGTAACGACTGCAATCTCTAACCACCCCAACTTGTAGCCTAAATCCGCCTTGTCATTTCACCTCCTCGGCTGTCACCGCCAATGCCATTAGGCAGTACCATTTGGTCAAGAAATCTTTGTTTTAAACTACAAAAAATAATTAAAAAGGAAAAGTAATGAATAAGACAAATAATATGTCACTTGTAATAAAGGTTGACTTAGAAAGCCAATAAGTATGTCTCAAGCACGTGTAAACTCTACTGAAATTTCTTTACCAAACAAAAAAGGACGAAGACTTGTCTATTTTATGTTGACAATTATTGAGATCTGTTCTTGTAAGAAAATTGAAGATTTAAATATTTAATTAGTACAACTAGACTCGATAAGATGAGCTGTGTGACATTGTATATAATAACCATTCAACTAACATAAAATGGCATTAGCTTGCTTGTTTGATTACATCAAAAAGCTTCTTTACAAAAAAAAAAAAGAAAAATGAGAATCGGATTATTTTTGCTTATTGTTTTCCTTCTAATCCACGTTCATGTTATCTATGCAAGAAACTATGCTCATAATACTGATGACATATCATTTCGCCGAAAGAGGTTGAAGGCATTTGAGATCAGAAGGGCTCCAAGAAAACCACCACCGCCTCCCATGACTAATTATCGTATTCATTATAGTCCTCCTCCGCCGATGTGGCCACCAATTCCTCTAGGCTCACCTCCACCATATTGATACGTTGCATCTCCTTCAAGCTTATGTTAACAATAAAGGCATATTGAGTTTATTTATAGCTAAACATGATGTATGCTGTTTGTAAATGATACAGACTACTGTAACAAAAATTCAATATGTTCATTATGTTTTAAGCCAAAGAATTTCCCTACCTTATTATTTTCTATTGGTTTACTTACGAAATTATGATTTTTAATTTGAAAAAAAAATATTATCTTATGAGTAAAACCACAAAATATATATTGATGTAGTGGATCGCCTTTTTAATGATTACCTGAGTAACTTAATAGAAAAACTGCACAAACAAATTTGAATATTCTCATGGGCAGGGCCGTTCGTAGTTACATTTTTTCATGGCTTAATATTTCTTCAAATTTGTTGGTTGGGATCCCTTCTGTTTTTAGAAATCTCACCCATTAACATCCTTATAAATTCTTGTTACAATTTTGTAGCAACAATATGCAAATATCAAACTACAATATGCAATATCTATTTTATTTTGCTAAAAATTAAATGAGCTTCTTGGTGAAAATGATTTATTTTGATGCTTAATAAGCCTTTTGGAGACAATAAACTAGTTGTTGCTACAAAATTTTGATAATAGGTAATTGCAACAATAATTTGATATAATTTGTTGCTGACTGCTGTACTTATTTTTAGCAATAAATAAATTTATTATTTTGTTCCTTATAATGAGCTTTTTGGAATACTTTTTTATCATTCTGCTAAATTTACATTTACTGCAATGGATACAAACCGAAACAAAAATGTCATGGGCTTCTATTTGATTAGCGAGATTGTATTATGAATTTTAATTTGGTATGAAGTGTTCAACCAATGTAGTAGCTCATGCTTTAGCTAGAGATTTTGATTCTTTGTTTACATCGGAGATAAGGTGGTCTGTTGTTTCTTCTTTTGTTCATAACTTTATTTTCTAACCATGGGTTAATTTGTATTGGATAGATCGAATCTAAGCTATTCAACACTTACACGCAACCCAATCAAGCTCTTGGACTCATTCAAATTAACCTTAGGCCAGTAAAGTTTGGTCAAGATCTTTGTTTTAAATTCAAAGAATTATTTAAAAACATAAAAAGTATAGATATTAAAAAAACTACACAAATTTCACACAAGTAGACGAGGTTAACGTAGAAAGTAAAAGCGGGCCATTTTAGTGCTCCATTCCATGTCTTTACTTTAAGGGAAATATAAAAAAATACAATATTTGGTATAAGTAATTATTTTTTTTTTCTCTATTACTTAATTTAATTGTCAAAAGTATATTATGAAGGTTTTGAATTTAGATTTCTACTATCTTATGATAACATTGTCAGATTTTATAGTTATTTCAAAATAACGTAATTTTTTTATTTTTTTCTCATGGTTTTATTATACTTTACTTATTGTATTTATAATTAATATAAACATGTTATATTTATGTGTTTTTATTCATTTTTTGTATTTGAATTTATTTTTGATATAACAAAATCGCATTTTATAGTTATTTTATAGTTACCATATAGTTTACTTATAAATATATTCAATATAACAAAATTTCATTTTATAGTTATCTTATACTTAATTCAAATTTATGTAATTATGTTATATTTTTGCTATAATTTACTTATAATATGTCAAATTGATATAATTGTGTTATATTTATTTATATTTAATTAAATGTGTGTTTAAACTATGTAACAACTATAAAAGAACTATAAAATAAATATGTATCGGTAAAAAAAGTTCGGAAAAAGTATAGTATCATGGATCTTATTTTGAAGGGAAACATAAAGATGAAAAAAATATTCTAAAACGGTATGTTGAAAAAATAAACGGTTTGTGAGATAAATCAAAAATAAAAAATTAAATTTAAAAATAAAAGAGGAATGTAAAAATGTAAATAAGAAAAGTTTAAAAGGTAAAACTTTCAAATGAATTATTGGAAACATACTAATTATGTAAATTGCCCTTACTTCAATTTTTGACAAATCTAAAGGGACATGTTTAGTTTTTAAAAATTTGTTTTCCTTTCAGTTTTCTTTTTTTCAATTTTCAATTTTCCAGGTTTTCATTTTTCAAATAGAAAATTGAAAAATAGAAAACATGCTCATTTTTATTTAGTATTATAGTTTTTTTAATAAAAATATTGATATATTTGAATTTTATCTTGAAAAATATTATACATGACATGAAAAATACTACAAAATTAAATTAGAAACGTTAAAAAAATTTTTAGTTCAACCATATACTACAAATTAAATTAGAAACAATAAATATAAATTTTAAACTAATTAATAATAGTGTTAAAAAAATTTTTAGTTCAACCATAAATTTGAGTTGATTCACATATAGATATAACTTGATATATACTTAAAACTGACATTTTTAGAGTATGATTAAATTTTAAAAAAACTGTTTCATTTTCATTTTTATTAAAATAAGATGACATTTTCATCAATTTTGTTGTTTGTGGATTTGAATCACAAACCACACACTTCTTGAAATCTTCAGGGGTGGTGGTCACTCTATCAAAACCTAGTGATTTCATTTTCATTTTTAGTTATCTTTTATTTAAATTTAATAAAAATAGAAAACATATTATGTATAATTTTTAATTTTTTAAATGATAAAAAATAATTTTAAGCTTTATTAGTTCAAAACCATAAACGTTTTATTAAAAATATACAAATTAGATTAATTAAGTAAAAAAATGCAATAAAAAGTTATCAAGTAAATAATAAAAATAATAAAATAAATAAACTAAAATTATATAAGCATTTAAAGGGTGCCAACAAAATTTGACTACCTAGCTTATTTCCTTCTTTTAACCCTATTATCTATTAAAAAATTGAAGATATATCAATAAAAAAATTTATTTGTTACTTATTAACAAATAATTATACAATTAACTATGCATATAAGTATAAAATAATTAAATAATGAAGTTTTGTATTGGTTAAATAAAAATTGTGTTTATTTTGTTTGGAAAATTTTGGATACATCAAAAAGTTATTTTTTGTTGCAAGATATAAAATGAAAAATCAAAATAATATTTTCCAATTTTTTAAACTGAAAAATTTTTCAATTGAACAGTTTCATTTTTTAGTTTTCCTAAAAAAATTTTCCAAAAAATAGCATTATTTTTTCACTATTAAACAAGTCGTAAATTTGATACAAATTTCTTGTAAGAAATTAATGAATGGGGGACATCATTTACGGGGACACCAAATTTTTTCCTGATTAAAGAGTATACCTTTGACCGTTAAGCACGTAACTATTGGATTCTATATCTTTAATATATGGTTGCACTATGTTTCAACTGGGGACTGTAATAGTTTATTAGAATCCATTTACAATCTATGAGTGAATCTCATTGCTAACATATAGACATCCAAAGAATCGTACACTTAGAATTACTGATCCGAGATTAATCTCATGAAATGTTAGAATTCCTTATACATGAAATGTTACAAGATTGGATGAAGATTTGATTATTAATTAATTGACATATCAAGTCAATGTAATTGAATAATTTATATAACTCCGAGAAATTAATTTAGTTAATGATTTAATATAACGTATTTTATATTATTCATTGAATTAAATTAAATTGATGAAATTGTATTTACATATGGTCCTTATTTAATTAACAATTATTTAAAATCATATGTGAAATAATATACTTGAATATATTTAATCATAAAGTATAACATACTAAAATAATTAATTAAGTAAGTTTAGTTAATTAACTTAATTTGTAGAATGATAATTTATTTGATTCAATTGCAATTTTTATTTTGTCTATGGGTTAATCTAACAATTAATTTTTTCTAAGGAATTAAACTATGAGGTTTGACTATTAAATTTGAAATTACTTTGATCAAATTCATAATTAAATTTAAACTAAAACCTGATATAAATACAAAATAGAAAAATAAAATAAAATAATAAAAAATACTTATTCTAATCCCACTGAAAAACGTAGATGTTTGAATTACATTGAACATGTTTTTTTAGCTTTTGGGATTTTACAGGTTGTTGGAGTTTTTCCCTTGTTTTTTTTGTCTATATGGTAAACACCGATTTCGGTTGGATAGGAATTTGTGCACGTGAGATTGGAGAACTACCACTTGAGAGTTTGTATGACATCCGTTTCTTAAAGAAACTTATCAAGTAAGTATATATTTGATATAATATGTTGTTTTGAAACCTAACGAATTATTTTCTTGAGAGGTTTTAGGCCTTCAGGTTTGGAAGATCTCCAACAAAAGCACCACCAAACTCATATGATTAATGATCGTATTCATTGAAAACCTCAACTTCCTCTGTTTCCACCTTCATTCCCACAGTATTTAATTACCTCCCCTGTGTTGAAACGTGCTTTGTGCATCTACAAAAAATTTGGTGAACAATAAATGCATAACGAGTTGCTAGTTTTCATAATATTGTACCAACCGTCCACTTTTCATCACTGATCATCCACTGCTACTGGCCTTAGGCTAGTCGATCACATCAAACAACCACTGCACCGCAACCAGCTCTCAGGTCTATAGGAGGACAGTGGATGAGTTAGCCCTAATAATGTGTATTTTGAAAACTTCCCTAATAGCTATGATCACATTGCCAATAAGAGAGTCTTTGCGAGATTAGGGGTGACAGGGAGTGTATATGTGGCTAGGAGGAGGAACTGGAAGAACCTAAACTTCGTTTTCCTTACCCCGAATAACTCCCTAACGATGCAAGAAGTCCTCTACAGATTAAACTCAATATCAATCAGAAATGTGAAGCTGAGGGCGTTTAGGGCTAGGTTTTCAAAACTGGGAGGTGTTCAAGAGGTGAGGGAGAAGATAGCAGTGAAACCGAAATCTAAGAAGGTGTTTAGGGATTCGTTTCAAGGAGACTGGTCTTATGCCAATGTTGTATTGCACGAGGATAAATGGATGGATACCGAAATTCCTTCAGTTGATGAGGGTCTACAGTCTAAGACAATTGTTGAGGTGTCTCGGTCAAAGATGGGAGAGGTTTCTGGAATAAGCTCTTACCTTATAGTGGAGGTTACACCATAGAGAATGAGGGCTTGCTTGGTAAAACTCCTTTCCATTTCTAATATAAAAAATATGTATCAATTATTATGTGAAAATGGTTTCGATGTTGATTTTGCGGCTCTGGTGGGAGGCGAATATGTTGTCGTTGGTTTTGGTTCAAGGGAGGCCATGCAAAACTTTATGCATGATGAATGAGAAGTGGTGCAGTATATTATTTCTAAAACAAGCACTATTTCTAATGAATTTTTGACATCTAAGTGTATTATGTACCTCGATTTGATGGGGATTCCACCAGCGATGTTATATGAGCCATTAGTTAGAAAAATATCTAGTAGTTTTAGTCGAATGATTGCTATTGATTATAATTTTAACCGTCTAGGCCATTTGGACTTGATTTCATGCCTTGTTTCGGTATCGGTAGGCATGAATGAGATATCTTTTAAATTGGGCATTGGTGTGTGTGAGTTTGACATTGTTAAGGAGCTTCGTCAAGGGGTTGGGTGCAGTCGTTGCGATGAAAATTCGATTGAGAGGTCTAGCGACTTGGAGGCGTCGGAAGAGGAGTCTAAGAGGTTTTTCTTGGAGCTTGATTCTTGTAACGATCTACAGGTTGTTTCGGGAGGTTCCAAGCAGCTGACGGTGGGTGGATCAATAGCTAGGATTAGGGATATTTATAATTCTACAGTTTGAGCAGTGGCAGCGGGGAATGGGGAAATAGTTGTAGCCGAGTGCTCGAGTCGAATAGTAGGTTAGGGGTGGTTTCCGTAACTATTCATTTGGGAATCTATATATCTTGGTAGAAATCCCATGAGATCGGAAGTCATTTTACGACAAGTTCTTAGGGGCCTGACATCTCTAACATGAACAAGGTTATTTTAAGAGCGAGTGATAACGAGCAAAGGTTTAGTGAAGAGTATCTAACGTTTAATGTGGGGAAGGAATTGAGAATTTTTTAGTTTCAACATGTTGATGTGGTCGTGGAAGCGCTTGAGGATAGACGGGGCTGCTAGGTACAAGTGAGTAACCAAGGTTTTCTTTTGTTTAAAAGTCAGTTAATTTTTTATTCTGGAATTGTTGCGGTGGAGTGGCAAATGGGGCGAAACAATTTTTAGTACATTCTTTAATTCACAAATGGAGCTTGGATTTTTTTAGCCTTATCGAAACTAAGGTGATGGTATATTCAGACCAAATTATTCGTGAATATTAGGAACATAATGATTTTGGGGCTTGTTTTGCACCGTCTCGGGGTCGTTCGGGTGGGATTCTTATCTCATGGAATTCAATGATACTTCAATGTACCATAATTCGTTGTGCAATTAGATGGATTTTAGTGCATTTTACTTCGAATCACATGGAATTTCATGTTTTAAGATTTTACAACCGTACGAACTATAACGAACCAAATCAGCTTTAGGAGGAATTAACTCCAATAATTTTGAGACTTTGAAATGTTTTGATTTGTAGGGACTTTAATCAAGTGTTACATAGCTCCGAGCGTTCTGGGGTGGGGGAGTCTCCAATTGGATGCTTGTGTTTAGGAACTTTGTTGAGAGTTGTGGGTTGTATGACATCCCTCTTAATGGTAGAGACTACACATTGTCGAATAGTCAAGCTTTCTCCCGGATTGATGATTTTATGGTTACGTGCGACTTACTTGATATGTGGCCCACTATGAATTTGTCGATGATGGATACTACTCTTTTGGACCACTACCCTATTATTTTCTTGTCACATATTAATGAACCATCCCGGTGAAAAACTGTTTCGATCTCTTAATTATTGGTAGGATAACTCGAACTTCTTACCTTTCATTAGAGGGAAGTGGGCTAAAATTTATATCAAGTGGCCTACTAGATATGTGGATTTTAAATTGAGGAAACTATGGGACTTCATTAGGCCGTAGTATACCTCAAATTTTAGGAGCTTAGAATCAACAATCATATCATTGGAGACGAGAGTGGTGGAACTCACTTCTAGTTCGGTTAGTAGGCTTATCAAGGGGAATATGGGTTTAAATTTACACCGTGTTAGGGTTGAGTTGGCTACCAAGAGGCAAAGTTTCGAGAGGATTAGACACCAACAATCAAGAGTGACATGGGTGCTTCTAAGAGATGACAATACAAGATTTTTCCATTGGGTAGCATCAACTAGAGCTTGAAATAATTGCATTATCCAGCTTGAGGTCAATGGGGTAATGGTGAGGGATCAAAATATTATTATCTCATCCATTAGGGACTTTTACACGGATTTATTTATGGTGAGGGAAGCAATACCTTTCTCACTATGGGACTTGGATTTTCGGGAAGTGACCGAGAGGGTCAACACGCGGTTGGTTGTACCGTTTAATGAAGAGGAAGTGTGGGCAGTAGTAAGGTCATGCAAAGAGGGAAAAGCACCGGGCTTGAAGGCTTTAATTTTTATTTTTATAAGCGATTTTGGAATGAATTGAAACAGTGCGTTATGAAAGTGTTTGAAAAACTTTATGCTACTAGAAAATTGTCGATTTCTATTAAGAAATCCTTCACTATTCTCATTCCCAAAGTCCTAGGGTCCTCATCCCCAGGTAATTTTCGACCAATCTCTCTTGTACATGGCATTTATAAGGTGGTTTCCAAGGTCCTAGCAGCCTGTATTAAGCCATCCCTCTCAGAGTTGATTTCAAAAAATCAATTAGGTTTTGTGAAAGGTAGAAGCATTTATGAATGTTCATTTATCACATCGGAGGTACTCCGCTTTATTCGATCTAATAGATGCTCATGTTTTTCTTTAAAACTTGAATTCAAGAAGGCTTATGATAGTATTTCTTAGAATTTTATTGATGCTGTTTTAAGGAGAATGGGTTTTACCGAAAGATGGATCAAATGGTTGTCAAGTTGTAGGGAGGATTCCACAACGTTGATTATGGTTAACGAGATAATGAGGGACCCAATTCGGCTACATAGAGGGGTGAAGCAAGGGGATCTGATGTCTCCTTTTATTTTTGTGTTAGCCATTGAGGGCTTGAAGAAATTATTTGACAAGAGTATTCGGAAGGGATTGTTACCAAGTTTTTGAATCGATGGGTCAACTAGCGATATCTCTCTCCTTCATTTTGTAGACGATACATTATGCTTTATTCCGGCCAACGAATCTCTAACTCCAATCATCTTTTGGATCCTTCGATGTTTCAAAGCAATTTCGGGTCTAAGTATTAATTTTCGTAAGAGTTCACTTATGGGGTTAAATGTGAGTGAAGCACGTGTTAATGGGTATGCTGAATTATTGGGGTGCAAAGTGGAGAAGTTTCCAATTGTGTACTTAGGTGCTCCATTGAGTTATAAGCGTATTATGTTATCAAGTTGGAATCTGTTAATTGTTAAGTCTCATGGTAGACTTCAAAGATGTATGGACCAATGTTTGTCATATAATGCTAGAGTCGTTCTAATTAAGTTGGTACTAGCCTCTCTACCTAAATACTTGCTTTCAATTTACAAGCTTCTCTCCTTGGTGAATGGTAAGCTTATTCAAATCACGAGGATTTTTCTTTGGAAAGGGGATGTCTAAGGAAGAGGTATTAGTAAAGTGAGTTGGGAAATGATCTCATTGCTGAGAAGTGAAGGAGGACTTTTATATTAGGGACTTCAAGATAGTAATTTGTAGCCTTCTTTTGAAGTGGATTTGGAAGTTTCGGGTTGTTGGGAACGAGAGGTTATGGTATGACATTTGCATTAAAAAATATGGTTTCCATTCTTGGATAGCCTTGATTAATTATGATGTTGGGCGTCTCTCACATATTTGAAAAGGGATCATTGCTTGTTGTGTGTCAAATGACGAAATGTAAATTGTATTCAAGTTGAATGTTAAAGTGGTAGAGGGAAATAGATTGGGGAGCTCCTTTTGACACAATAATTGGACCTCAG
This sequence comes from Euphorbia schlechtendalii, assembly GCA_949673415.1. NCBI lineage: Eukaryota > Viridiplantae > Streptophyta > Magnoliopsida > Malpighiales > Euphorbiaceae > Euphorbia > Euphorbia schlechtendalii. Next base: position 18,806 of record CATIWQ010312465.1, read on the forward strand.
ATTTACCCTTGGTTGTTTTGTTTTCGAATATATATTCGCTTTGTAATCGGAAAGAATGCATAGTGGTAGAGGGTTGTATGGTGCTATTCGGACCAGCCCCATTTTCTAGACCCTTTTGGAAGCGTAACCTTAGGATATTGAGCCGTAACCGATGCATGAAAATCCAAGAATGAGTTATTCAATCTAACCAACGTTTTTTGCAGGGGGTGCATATGTGATGGCAGAGTTGCTGTCCAGTCAATTTACGGGGGTTGATGACGTCTTTGTATAGAACGGTGGAGGATCAAAGGAGTTTACGACACCCAGTTTCTTCTTGCGTGTTTATAGAACGCGAGCTCGAGTTTCAGGAGTTGATTTAGATATCATATGGTGGTCTCGGCTTGTTCCAAAGATTAAGTTCTTTAGGTAGCTTATTTTTCACAAACAACTACTGTCAAAGGTATTTTTTATGGAGGGGATGCGTTGAGAACACGAAATTTCCGTTTTGTGATGAAATTGAATCCATGGATCACACATTATTTCATTGTTCGAGAGCCCGTAATGTATGGTGCGATCTCTTCCGATTGTTTGGTGTTGTGGTGACCATTTCGAAATCAGGTTCTGATTTCTTGTTATGCTGGCTCTCTCTCTTTCGAGTTGGAATAATCTGGGATTTTGCTACTTCATTGTGGTTCTTCATAGCATAAAATCATTGGAGGAGAAGAAATAATGTGATCTTTGAAGACAATTGAATGGATGGAGACTTACTTTTAATGAGCTTTTATAATTGTCGTTTCTTCTTTTATTGTAATAGGGTTACGCTTCCGTTTGGTATGAATGACATTCTCATTCATCCAAACATTTTGCTCGATTGTACATAACCTTATTCTTCTCTGGAGAATGTTGTATTTATTTATATATATAATGAAAAGAAGAATGAGTTTTTTGTAGGCAAATGTCTCGCATCAACCTAGTTGGGACGAACGCCTCGCAATTTTCACTCATTCCAACCTTTTCCTGATGAAGGGACACAATGTTCCTCCGGAAGTTTTTTTAAAAAAACAATATTGTGATAAGATTTTTTGACTTTATAACACATCGAACTTTTGGTTAATTAAAATCACACGTATTGAGCGTTTAGCTTGTGGGACAAGCATTCATTTGTTCCCTGTTTTACTAAAAACATGCATATGCTTTTAATGAAATTTTGATGTTTGTCTCGCTGGAAAATAGCTCATATTCGTAATTATAATTAATGAATAATGTGTCATACTGAAAGATTTAAAACATGATCGATAAAAATGTATTAGACAAGAAACTTAAAATTTTGTTGTTTTGGGTTGTGTTAATTATCTATGTTTATTGGATACACTAGTTGTTGTAAATAATAGAGGAATTTAAACAAATTAATTGTAGAAATTGTTTTTTTCTTTTCTTTTTTGATTTGAAAGAAACGATTATATTAATATTGAAAGAGATGAGCAACACAACAAGGAGGAGAATTAACTCAAACCCAATTACCTTATAAAAGAAAACAGCTCTAGCGAACAAATGAGCACTAATATTCGAATCCTGCCTAGTCCAAGAGAATAAGCAAGAAATAAAATGTCGAGAAATATTCTTACAATCTTGAACAATGGAAGAACAGTAAGAAAAATCATCCTCGGACCTAGTTAAGAAATATTCACTGAATTTTGAATTGTTTGTTCTCTTTTCATAATATTTCTGCTAATATTTGTATAAGTGACTAAATAACATATAGCAAGGATCTTAAATTGAAGCCTCAACAATACAGGATAATTTCATAAATACTGAAACTTGAGTATATCTTGTACTTTCATTTTCAAAATTTCTCTTGTCAAGGTTTATTGTATTTTCATATTATCGTACTTTCGCCTTAATTCCTGCTATTGATGTAATAACTTTCTTTCTCAGTCAATCCCAATACTTTTTAAACTTAAAAACTCTCTATGTGATATTGCATATTGATGTCGTGGGATCCAAAAATGGTTTATCTGCAAGACAATAACGAGGTAAGAAGGCTTTGGCCGGGATTCTGGCGAAGGTTCTCCGATGCTCAAATCAGTATGAGGCTTGAAGAATAATGTATGTAAAGTGAGGAGGTATAATTAGATACCTGCCTTAGTGATTTGTGTCCCTTATATAGGGCTTGAGGTAGATGAGGAGTTTCTTGCTTTTAGGGTTACTCCTTGTGGGCCTCTATTAGGCAAAATGGGACCTCATAGGCCCTCATAGGTGTTGGATTATGATATACCTTGATATAACATATAGTTTGGTATGTTTTAATATCTAGAACTGACTGAATATAAAAACCTATTATTTATTGTTTTTTAAATGAGTTAGGCAGCAAGAATATATTAATGGAATTCTCCTTTATAATCTGAATCTTAAATTAATCTTCAAAGAAATAATTTAAAATCATTAAGTAATTGGAAACACTAATAAGTTGTAGAAAAGGTTGACTTTTAAAAGCCAATGATATGCACTAAACACAAATGAAATTTTCTAACAAAAAAAAATAAGAAGACTTGTTTTTTATTTTGGCAATTATTGAGATGTGTACTTAACAGAAAATTAATGAGAGTACCACTAGACTCAAACTCAATAGGATGAGTTGTTCGACATTGTCTGTAAATACCATTCAACAAATAACATGAAATGCCATTAGTAGCTTGCTAATTTGATTACGTTAAAAAACATCTATACTTAGAAATGAGAGTTGGATTATGTTTGCTTCTTGATTTCCTTTTAATCCATCTTCATGTTATTTATGCGAGAAATCATGTTCATGATACCGAAAAATTATCGTTTCATGACAAGAAGTTGAAGGCGTTCGAGCTGAGAAGAGTTACAAGGAAAGCACCACCTCCTCCAAAGATTAATAATCTTATACATTGGAGCCCTCCTCCGCCGATGCGGCCTCCAATTCCGCCACACTCACCTCCTTCGCATCTCTGATTCCTTAAAAATACATCTAAAGAAAGGCACATTGAGTTGGTTTATTTGAATTCTTGTTGTTGGTAACAATTAAGGACTGTAACGAACATGTGTTTGCTGTTTTCTTTTCTTTCCTTTTCTTTAAAATGGATATTTTTTGAGTGGGAATGTTTGTTTTGATATATGATTCTAATAAATGCGATCTTACTTTAATCCATTTGTAACAATTCGTTGCTAAACGTACTTTATAGTATCAATTTTGGTTTGTTGCTAAATGAGCTTTTTTACAGCAAAAGTAATATTTTCCTTATGACTAAATCAATCATTTCTTGCAATGAAAACAAACCCAACATGTATTTCATGGGGATCGATGCTTGATTAAACAGTGCGTAAATTGGCATTGTCCTGAAACTAACAAGAAAGTCTTGTATCCGAAAACAGATCTGTTAATAAAAAATTGACAAGAACATTTAAAACTCTTATAATGTGTTCTTATAATTTTACATGTCACCGTTCATAGAGGCAATAAAATTGATTCCAGCTTATCATACAAACTTCTAATTACTTGTATCGTTATTAATAGGTGTAATGAAGTTACACATAAGCATAAAAATGATATAAACCCAACACTTAAATATGCAACGGCCGAGCTTTGGGGGGCTGTGGATTGACTGCTCATGGCTTGGGACTTGGGGATTAGAAAACTTATCATTGAGATGGACAGTAAATTTGCGGTCAAGGAGTAGGCTTAAGATTGACATGAACCCAATGCTAATTTTAGTCTCATACTCGAGATTAAAAGGCTTATCAATAGAGAATGGAGGATAGAAATCAACCATGTTTACTGAGAAGCTAATAGATGTGCAGATGCTCTAGCTTCTTTCGGAGCGACTGGAGGTCCTACTCCAAGGGTCCGGGATATTCTGCAGCAAGATGTTATGGGAGTCTCCCTCCCGAGGCTTGGCCTCTTGTAGTATGTTTGCTCTCTTTCCTTTCTACCAAAAAAAATATGCATATTATAATAGGTTATTTTCAGTGTTATCAAAACCGGACCGTACCGGCCGGTTCAACCGGTTTTACTGTGAACCGGCCGTAGGTCTGGTTGGTTTGATTAATCTTAATGGATTTTGTGAAAAACAGTAAAAAATGGATAAAACCGGAAAATACCGGTATTTCATTAAACCGGCTTGAACTGGGTTTTTTTATAATACTTTTCAAACCAATTGCAAACAAACACAAACTTGAAGTAATGAGGTAAGATTTGAGTTTTTCAACAAGAAAATCACAAAACAACATAATTTACCCAATAAAAAATCACAAAACAATATTGAAGCTTAATATTAAGAACAAGTTAAAGTTTATACACAACATATTTTAAAAAATTTGATTACTTTTTACTCATCTTAACTTATATTTCCAAAATATTACTTAAATGTATAATCCGGTAATATCACTAGTAATACCGGTTATACCGGTCATACCACGTACCATTAGTATTGCCGGTATGATGTCCGGTACGGTTTTGATAACATTGGTTATTTTAATGAAAGCTGAAACTGGAAATCCGGGCTTTATTAATTGAAAGAGAAAAGTAAAATAGTGCAACATAATATTAAAAAACAAAGGAGAAGAACATAAACTACATGAAATAGCCAAATCTGAAAAGAAAATCCACTAAATTAATTAGTGTGAATATCTTTGATCACATTGAACTTGTCCTCACATAGTTACCGAGAAATTCCGCTTGTGTGGCATACGAAACACGTAACATGGATAAATATCCCTTCATACTTCTCATGGCTAAGAGGGAATAGGAAATACGCTCACAACAAACGGAGGAGGTACTCAGGGGTAGTTCCATGTGGCCACCAACAGGGTTGATGGAACCCACAATTTCTAAAAAACAGTGTTATTTTATGCATATTAAATATACGAACATGACAAAGATATATAACGGACCCCTCACGTTGATTAATTTTTACTATAATTTATGAATTATCTCTCTCATTAACTGATTTCTAACTCTTTACTTGTAGAGTAAAAGAA
>CATIWQ010312481.1:0-25568 GCA_949673415.1 Euphorbia schlechtendalii
TATATATATATATATTTATATATATATATTATAAGAAAAATATCAACTATATTATTTATTCCCCAATTAGTGTGTGTTTAAAATATTATTTTAAAGAATAATTTTTTCACTAGTTACGGTTTACCATTTTAATATGAAAATGAATGATATTTGCATTTATTAAATTTCATTACTTGAAATTTTATTTTTGGGCTGAGATTACCCCGATACCCTCACGGGTGCTGAATGAGTGTGAAAAAATCCTCAAAACACTAAATGAGGAATCCTCGAACTCGCATCCGAAAAGCATTGGGTGCTGAATGAGGATTGTACTACCCGCACCGAACCTGACCCGTTGATATCCCTATACCGAACTGTGTTATGTAGGAAAATTAGTGTTTTACTAGCTTACTTTCAAAAGAACAAAATCCCACTTGGGAAACTTTGAAAGAGTTTATGTGGTTTAAATTAAAATGTTCCTTATGGGCTTATAAAATTGTGAGAGAATCAAGGTAGACTCTCGCGCACATGAGAGAAATAACCCAAAGTCATTTCTAGTGCAAATCGTCCGATTTTCCCCCTGCGCGGGCGAAGCTTACACTCGGGAACTTTTTATTATTTTATGGAAGAAATATTTTTATTTTTCATAAATATTAGTCCATGACTTTTAAATGACTTACCTTGAACTAGAGGAATTTGACTATATTAAAATTCGTAACAGCTTTTGTGCTTTAATGTTCAACAGCTATTTTTTCCCAACAGTTATTATCCCAACAGCTATTTTGCTATAATGTTGAAAACGTTTGCCTTTACTGCATTTCTGCAACAGCTATTTTTCCTTGCCTATAAATACAATGCTTGTATTTTCTATTTAATACATTGCAAATTTTATCTGTCTTGAATTCTGAATATATTACATTTCTGTTCCTATCACCATCTCTTCACGGGGCGAAGAAGTGATTCAATCCTGGGAGGAACTTCAAATATCCTTTGAGGACAGTGCCTAGCACGACTCCACTTACCTAACTCAATTTTCTGTTGCTTTGCTACAGCTCGAGATTTTTCCTTGTTCACCAATTCCAACTACCATCCCCAACATGCTATTGTTATAATAAGTTCAAAATCAACGAACTTGTTCGTAAATCCAAGTCTATTGTGTGTCTGTTCCATATACTTTTAATTCATATTCTCTTCAACTTCCGAAAGTTGAACTGAATTAAATTGAACTGAACTGATTTCAGTGTAAATTTATAACTACACATAGTTCAACTTAATTGAACTGAACTTAACTAATCTTAACTTAACTGAACTTAATTAAATTATAGGTGAAGAGGGTATGGCCTTAATATGTCAATTTTTAAAGCACTGAACTCTTCACATTCTTTGTATCCGGGTTCAATTACCAACTACAAATGCATAGAAGATTATAACTAAAATATCCTTATTTTGAGAAATAACATCACTAAGAACATTTTTAATCCAATTAGTATTACTTCAGCTATAATATTGAAAGAAGATTACATGAAGAATCAAGTCTTAGCTTATCGAGTAATATGACTCGGTACACATACACACATTTTAGGAATCTAAATAATATTGGCACCATTCAAACATTAGGAAATACTACAATTATTTAGACAATTCAGAAAAAATGACGTAATTTCATGGATGTCAATGTCCGAGAAAAAATGGTAGGATAGGAACATGAATTAAATTTAAAAGCCTCAAGAGTCCCGGACCTTATTTGGATACAGCAAAAAATGATAAATATTTTCTGCATTTCATTTACATTTGCCGAGAAAAGTCGAACTATTTTAATTCCTTGATTTGAACTATTTTGTCTCTGTCTCTTTCCCACTGCTCTTTGCATTTATCGCAGAGAATACTTTCCCATGAAAAAATTAGCTTTTGTTCTTCAATTTTGGTTGAACACACTGAAATACCCCTCAAAGTTCGGTGCTTGTGAAGTAAAAATATCAATTAAAAAATCATCAATCCCTCATTCAAATCCATCACCCGTACGTATACCAATTATTATCATCATTACAGGGTCGGCTGACCATTATTCCGTCGTTTACATGTAGCTGGTTGATGAAAATATTTGATGCTTTCGTCTGCATTTTCCAACCAAATTTTATTGGAGTTATAAAATAAAACTCAAACAGTATTTAAGTCTCCTTTTCCAATATTAACTCCAGCCTTGTGAAATTCCAAACAAATTTATTTGTCATGCTTTTAAATGTGGTGTTTACATCCAAACCCGATCCACAAAAATTCTCATTGATAAAATGTTCATGTTACCGGACCCGGCCCGTTATAAAATGTGGCAACGAAACTGCATCACGGGCTTTTGTTGTTTATACTTTAAGCTCGCAAAAGCAGAAACCAAGAAATGGAGGGAAATCCAAACACCTCGAGAAGGCGCAGTGAATTACTCCGGAGAGTCAGAGGTGATTGCTGAAAAATACTTTGAGATTCTTTCTTTTCATCTAAACAATCTTTCTATAAATTCTAATTTCATGTACTGGTGGTTTTAATTGCAGATTTTACCATATCATTGGTTAAAGATCTAAGCGAGGGCCGATCTCCCGCCATTTTCGTCGATCGATATAGGAACTACTGCTCTACTCTAGAAGCTGACTGGTGCATTTGTTTTCCTCATTATTTGTATTTGATTTTGATTTTGAGTTTGAAATTTTAAGGTTTTTGAATTAGTTTCTACTAATTTCTGTGTAGTTACTGCAGCTCTGATTTGCCAAAGGGGCGAGAAATTCTCACGCTTCAAAGAGAATGTCATGCCCGCAGAATCGGTAGGCTTACGAAATAACTGAATCAGCACAACATTAACAAGTTCTTTTCCTGATTAATTTAAGGAATGTCGAGTTTCTTTGAAGTTAAATGCAATTTAGTTTTTGTTTTTGGTCTCGTTTTTCTATTTCAGATGTCTTGCTACGAGTGCTGCTCATTGTTCAACAACTTCTGCAAGAGAACAAACATGGTTCTAAAAGAGATATATATTATATGCATCCCTCTGGATTTTCAGGTGCTTCAGAATTGCATTTGAACTCTTGAAATCACCTGTAGATTTTAGGATAGTAATTTTATTCGGACAATTGCATGATAGTTTTCAACCGGTGCTTATAGTGAAACAGGATTATTTTGTACCACTTCAATGTAATAAAGTGCCTGCTTGGAATGGTTTTGTAAAAATTGTTTTTAATTGTGAAATTTACTGGACTATATTGTGCTTGCAACTATATTTCCTTGGTTTTGATATTGTTTTATCCATATTTGTTAAAGGCGCGCCTGACGTAGGGCGCCACCCTTGGCGCCTTGGCATAGCACAGGCGGGGTGGTGTCCAACAGGCGCGCCTCAAGTGCGCCTTTTAGCGCCTCACAGGGGTGCCTCAGACCACGGACACTTCTATCTTAAGGGGTTTAATTTTGCATAATTATGCTTTTTACATCCATTTTTAAGAGTTTTAGATAATAATATAAGGCTAGATATTCCTAATTCAATTCTTATTAAGACTAAATCAATTCAAGTATAGATATTCTTAATACAACATGCAAAATTTACATATATATATACCTCCAACAATTCTTTTTAATGGTTTTAACTTACTTTAATATATTTTCCATCTATTTTAAGAGTTTTAATGAAAGATATAGAGTGTAGATATTTGTAATTAAATTCATTTTTAAGGTTGGATTAATTCAAGACTATATATTCTTAATGTAATATGTCAATTTTACATGCATATGTACCTCTAACAATTCTCTTAGTTTTTTTTTGTTATGTTATTGGATCTAACTTCACTTTGTAAGAAAAATATTTTTTGTAAATTTTTGGTGCCTGATGTACCTCAGGCGCTCGCCTCGCCTTCGGGCAAGGTTAGCCCTCTTGCGCCTCGAAGCGCCTAGCGCCTCTAACAACTATCGTTACAAAGTACCAAAGATACCAAATTTTCCAATTATAACAACAGTAGCATCCAAATAAAGTAGAAACCATTCTTACCGGGCAAGATGTAACGCTTATGGTACTTGGGAGTATCTATTATCAACGATTGTTGTGTGACACCTTCATGATCTATGTATTCTTGGCACGTCCTTAATCTCTAACAAAATCAGAACCAAAACAAATGGGAGATATCTCAGCAAAAAGCATGAAAAGATGTTCAATCTGATAGAGAAATTTCATTGTTGTTTTCAATACGCAACCATTTCATTTTAGATGCAATCAGTAATAACACTCTGCGACCAAACTTTGAATTGTATTTGGCAACTTTTTGAAATTAATTTTTAATGCTCGAATTAACAAACCTAATGCTTTCAATCAATGTAAGATGAGAAATTTCAAATAGTCTTTATCACTCGATCTTTAGGAGAATCTATGTTGGTACATAAGGATAGTGAATGGGAATGAAGATATACCTGTTCGATGCAAGATACACGGAATTCTGTTCCAGAAACTTCATCAACCTTCTCATCCAAAAGATCATTGACCTTGTAAGTCACTGAACCAAGATGATCCACAGTATTCACAAGAGCTTTAATTGCATAATCTTTCAGTGTCTCTACTACTCTGCACAGAAAAGGACATTCTAATTTCTGGAAGATGTGGGCAAATTTTACAAACATAACACTGTATAATTCTAATGTGTCAAAATGACATCCACAAAAAATCCTCACTCACATCTGTTTCTGGTCATCATTTGTGTAGGATAGCTCAAAATACTCAGCTGCTGAGTACAACTGTGTTCTCAGATTCTTCAAATCCTGAAACTCAAAAGATGCAGAAAATTAAAATACAATGAAAAAGAAATCCTGTTTCAGCAGGATAGTGACAATTCAAAATTTCAAATTTACGAACCATTATTGAGCTCAAGTAGGAGACGCATTTATTCAAAGTAAACTCTGTAAACATATTGAAATATATGCACAAGCACACCTTAAGACTATCAGAGAACAGCAAACTCTGCTGCATAGAAGCCTCATCATAATTTGATGCCTCTCTAGATATTGAAGATGCAGTCATGCTTCCTTACTGAGTTCTCTATCCTGCACCATTTACAAGGAACAGTTCTGAGAATACAAGAGAACATAGATGCAGACAGAAAAGCTGGGAAACAAAATTCAATCCAATAATAATCTTCTCATATGAAATTATAGAGTTGCTGTCCCAAATCTTATTTACACCTGTCTGCATTGAGAAACCCAAAAAAGTCCCAATACACATCAACAGAACAGTGACACATTCAAAAACCCATTTCAACAGTGATACACATTTTAAGATTCCAACAAATCAAAGAATTCAGAGAGAGAGAGAGAGGGGTTAGAGAAACAGTGTAACCTGACAAGCTAATATAACTGAAAAGCTAAAAGAACAGTATCAGCCAGGCATTGCTTTGGCAGTTAAGTATCCTTTTTTTAATTGCAGAATCTTCACCAACACTCTAATTTTATCAGATAACACCAAAAGAGCGTGTCTCAGCAAAACCTCCAAAAAGCAGCAAATGAGTGAAATAAATGAAAGATCCTAATAGCTAATACAGAATCCATTCCAATAGAAAAACTACTCTCATATGACCCAGATTTCAGTAAAGACAGGAACTTTAGAGTGGGTTATTCCTAAATTTCCCCACAAATTAGAATATACAGTTTACAAAAAGAACTGGGTATGAAATGAAATTATAATAAAAGGACACAAACCTGATCCTCCAATTAAGTTATCCTTCCGTAGCTGAGACTATAAGCCAAAACCCACTTCCCCCAAATTAATTTTTTTGACAAAACCAATCTGAAAAGTAAAACCCAGGTGGGGAAAAGCAAAGTAAAGGGCAGGAAAGAAGGGGACAAAGGAAGCAGATTTTTGGGTTAAACTACAGAGATAAGACAAACATTATTAGTGTTTGGTGTCCAGTATTGAGATGCTCCAATAGCTGTACAAAAAGCAATTAAAAACCTTCATAGGAGCCGATTACAGATGGGAAAAGAGATAGGACGAGGAGGAGGAGGAATAGACAGGCATCAAAGGGAAGCACGTTGAAAGAGGAAAATGAAAGTTCAGACCTTTTCAAAGTAAAAATCATTACTTGGGCAAATTACAGTGGAACCTACTTCCTTTTTCGTTTCCTATGTTAGTATTAATTTCTCGATTTTAAATCTTATGGATTGTGACTAGAACTAGAAGTGGAAGAAATTTTATTAACTTTCGATAAATGGGTGTTTGAACAGATGAATGCTTATATCTCTCCCCTAGTCACGGAGGAAGTGATGGGTTGATTATAGCCGTTGGATTGAAATAAAAAAAAGTTATTTGCTGTCTGATCTGTTATGTAAAAATGACTCTTCTCCTTCTCTCCATTGCTGTTCTTCTTTTAAAGCCACGCCACTTCTCCAGGTTTTGTTTAGTACCCACTCTCTCTAAATTGCCCCCACGCGCCCAATTTGTTCAGTTTTACTTTTCACTAACATTTAACCGTGCCAATTTTATTCGAGTACTAAAAGATTCGTACACCTAGTAAGCAATTTTTGAATTATTTTTATTATTTTTAAAAATTTTTAATACTCATTGTTATATCCAGTTTATCTCACAAAACAAATATTTCATTAAGTTTTGATTGAGAGTTAGTTTTGTAAGAATCATAAAAAAAAGTAATGAGAGTATATTTTAAAGGATAATATTTGATAGCAATATAAAAGACGGATAATATTGTGATTGGTAATAAGGAATGATACATTAAGGAAAATGAAGATTAAATTACTTAAATATCCTTAAATTTTAAAGATATTTATTGATATATTAAACAATAAGGTTAAATATGTAAAACCCATCATCCTCCTCCTCAACACAAGCCAATTTAGGGGGAAGTAAAATTGGATGAAAAACTGAAAATGAGCAGAAGAAGCTCCTCTCAGATCCCTTCTTTTATTCTAAACATGGGATATAGATCTCATCCCATAAAAGTCCTTGAAAAACGTCTTCCCAAACAAAATATATGACGGATAAAGAGAAAAAAATGTACCGATAACACGTAATGATGAAGTGAATGAGAGTGAGTTTCACTCAGAAAAGATATGAGTGGGTTTGGACATAATGGCCTTATCCAAGAAAGGTGACCTTACTGTCACTCGTTGTTTGCTCTTACATGTGCCTATCCCATAATATTTTTTTCCAATGAAAATACTGTTATCTTTTCAAGGTTAAGTTACACATATATTCAATATAAATCAGAATCAGTTGAGATTTCAGGATTCAATACACACCTTGTTAGATATTATACCGTGAGGATGGAGAGTCTAAAATTTGAGCTTTAATTATGATGATATCGTGCCAACATATATTGAAGATGAAATTGTTCTTAAATAATAGCTTTAGACAACTTTGAAAGCATGTAATGATACTGGAATTTGTTATCCAATCCGTAGCCCCACAAGTATGGATAGTGGAAAGAGATAGTACATTGTTCCTTTGCTGAAGAATTAGTCCACTTACGGAAAGTATTTGAACACCCAAACCTGCTCTTAAATATTGGGGTCTATGGACGAAATGAAAATTGGAACGTATTTATAAATGAGCATTTTGTAACTATATTTTTGTTATTACACTTATTAAGGTATACAAATTTTTTCAATACAAAACAATATGCCATATATTTTTAATTTGAAGATTGAATCGAAAAAATAACATTAATGAAATATTGGTGAATGATGAAAATTAAAAATTACAATGATAATAAAACAATTGTTAAAACTTATAACTTTGATTTATTATATTTTCGATGTAACGGGATCAAATTAAAATAAATGATTTATTATCATTACTATTATCACATACAATTTTCATTGCATACTGAAAAATGAACCCTTTATTCGAACTATGATTCCGAGGTCCTAAACAGTCGATCTTGAAGCGTGTGATAAAAAAAGGGCTCGTGAACACCATCAGGATATCTACTTGGCAAGTAAATTTTGATGTTACTACATTTTCCATATTCACCTATTATTATATTTTAACATTCCATTAATTAAATCCGAATTGATCATGTATATATTTTAAATTGCTCGCTACAAATTGAATTTAAAACGCAAGTTAAATGATAAATAGTTCTGATCGTTTAAGACAATTCATACTTGTACTAATTATTTTCTTAAAATAATGCAAATGAGTGGCGTGATTCATGGCAAGTTGCATAAAAGTGGAATGATTGTTCATTCAAATTTTTACTTTCGCTTTTAATTTATTAAAAAAAATGTTCTCTCTCCTCAAATAAAATTCCCTGATTATTCTCTTTTTTGTAAAAGTTTTATGTAACGATATTATTTGGTTAGGTAACTGGTAGGGTGAGGTGTGGTGGCCTGGTTGGTGGTTCAATACAACCCCACAACAAAGAATGATAACGAATTTCATTTTTAAATTCTACTCGTTCAACTTTAATGACTTACTAGAATTGAGTAATGCCCAAATTCCAATTGTTAAAAATATAATAGAAGTCAAAATTAACTTTTCACAATGTGAAGTTTGTACAAAATATAAAATTCATTCTGACTTGATCACACTATGACTCATCAGTTATGGTGTTTATAAAGGAAATTATATTAAGAACCAAGGACCTGGTTTCATGCATGTCTACCATGTATCTCAAAAATTAATATAATGATAGAAAATTAAATTTATAAATTGATTTTAAAAACACATAGCATGCATGCATGGATCCGGTTCTTTGAACCTGATCCTTAATATAATTTCCCGTTAAAAAGAGGTATATTCCCAAAAGCAGATTCCACGTAAGCACACAATCAAAGATTATCTAAATTTAGACTTGATACATTTATAAATTTCAATCAATCTCAACCATTCATTTTATTTTAATGGTTGAAATTTAAATTCACTGTGAAGCTCACAAACAACTAAAATTTAATCTCAACCATTAAAAATACATGAATGATTAAAACTTGACTGAAATTTACAAATGTATCAATCTAATTTAGAAAATCCTCATATTTTCTTCATATATAATGTATGGAAAATTTCGACTCCACATGAGTAACATGTGATTCAAGTACTAATGATTCATATTAATTTCTATTACTTTATTTCGTTTCGAGACATGTCATTCAAGCGAAGTGCGCGATCAAACTCTCGGCTCCCAGCATAATTTACCATCACAATGTTAGAAAAATTAAAAATCAAAGGAACATAGGTTTTGTTCGGAAGTAAATTCAGGATTACCTGATTGTTTTAAAAAAAAACATCAAAACCATTAAAAAATTGAATGGGATTCACAAGATATGAAAGTAAGAACAACCACTAACTTAACCATACTGGAAGGGCACGCTTCATAAACTAAAGCTTGAATTGTAAAATTGCTGTTAACTGCACAATAAATAATAATAAATGATAAAATATTAATACAAGTGCAATTGCAATTGCTTTCTACAACGGAAACAAACCCTGGTTTAAATACTGGAAGCAATGTTGATCCACAAAATGCACTACCATACAATCACGCTCACTTGTGAAAGAATAGGCTCTTTTTCTTCCCTTTCTTCTTTTCGCCAGCCTGCATTTCAATACCGAACAATATTGTCTTTTTTGTATAAATGTTTTTCAAATAATTTACTTTCTGTCACTTAATCAAATTATAACTATGCATAAATTCCCAACATTAGTGGAATCCAAATGATCGAAATTTAACTCCATCAGTCAGATCACCAACATTACAGGTTAGGAATTAGACATCTGATCTAGTATACAAAAGCTATTTACATCAACTATTGGCCTTATTGAAATGATTGTTTTCCTGCAACATCTGGTTATTACAACTACATTTGGATAATTGAGTGCTACATGAGCCCTAGGCTCATCTTAATCCTGGATCTTAATTAAAGAATCTACAGCCACCAAATCTCCTCCAAAAAATTGTCAAATGAAGTATTTTTCACCCTTCATAGCAGCTTCTTAAACAAAAAAGACCTACACTTACGTGTTATTAGGAAATCAATGTTTTAAAAAAAGGCTATGCGTAGGCGACGCCTAGACGAATTTACGAATAAACAGGTGGCAAACCTTAAAAAGTATTTGTTCACAAATAAATATTTTAATAGTAATCATATTGAATTTTTTAAAGCAGATTGTAATTGTTTATACACATTTTGATACAAGAGTGAATTTCTTTTATGAACATTCCAAGTTCTTAAAAATCCCGCCTAGGAGCCACTTAGGCACCGATTTTTAAAACACATGCCTGAAAATTTACCAAAAACCCACAGCCTAGAGCCACCTAATTGGTCAAAACGCCTAGGACTACCCGACTAGGGAAAATCGGGGCATTGTTCTTAAATTTCCCATCTAGGATGATTTTTAGAACACAGGGAAATCTTCTATAATATATGTAAGCAGCAGAAAGGGATAGCTATCACATTCTCCCGTCGCAAAGGACAAGGAGAAGCAAAGAAGATAAACCAAATTCCACAGCCAAATGAGGTCACCTATCATAACATCTTCAAATCTGCTAAAACATGCATATCCATGTTCAACTTAACCTCCCGGTAGTATACTTTCAGCTTCGTTCCTGCCCACCACATACCCTACTTTTCCTATGTATTTAGAATTTAGATATGGTTTCACATTTACCAGGCCAAAGGTTTCTGGGATCACTGTTTGTTATAACACTAGACATTTCTCTTTCTCCAGTTTTAAGATAAAAGCATGGCTAGTTATTCTGACCAAATTATGACAGCACTCGTGAGGAACCACTAAAGAATAGCTGAAGGGTCTATTTGCGGACCTATCAAATGTTCTGAGTACTACCAATCATACTACGAGCCATTCCACACAAGCTTCACAACTCCAGCTGTGTCAAGTAAGAGGTGCCAAATTTATGGTCTTGCTACTCGAAGCAGCATTAAGACTGAGAGAGGGCAAACCTACGGAACAAGGTTCCTGCTATGTGCAAAGTCAGGGGTAGGACTGTACCACTTAATTTTCCTAGTGTGTACAACAACCCCTTTTCATTGCAAGAGACTGTTCGATTATGATCAGTGACCTTCAGGTCACATGGCAGCAACTAAACTGTTGCGCCAAGGATCGCCCTCAAATGCAGCAAACTGGCTTTCATTCAAAATCTATACAAGAAAAACATAGACCACAGAATTTCGGGCCATTCAAACAAGGTAAAAGGAGAGGTTAGGCATGCAAGTTTATAAACTATACCCGCAAGATGAATAATCTCAAAGTCAGCACTATCGTGTCTCTTGCGCTGTAAAGACAAGAATGAAAAAAAGCGTTAGTATAGACAACTAGAAATAAAAAGACAGGAAATCATAGTAGAAAGGCATACAAAAAGAAGAAGAAAGCTGGTCCCACAAAACAATGAAAGAACAAGAGAGTGATATTTTATAACTTCTTAGAAATTACAATAAGTGTACCCCGGTAAATGCAATCATTTTCTACTACTTTTAGTTTCAAGTAGTATCGTTTTGTTGAATAGCATAGCATACGTGTAAACAAAGGATTTAGGAATGCATAACAAACTAGTGAAATTCACCTGCTACTATCTGTTGAGTTATCAGCTCGTAATTTATGCTGCACATTGCTAGAACTGGTAATGAAGAATTCTGTAGGCTGTGCATATGGGATTGCAACCTAGTCAAACAAAAAGAGACACTATTGAAGTTGAAAAAGTTAAGCAACATTGAGGAAGATTTGTTAACATTTGTTTTTTCACTACAACAAAAATGCTGGCTGACCATACAATATTGATAGTTTTATCATCTAAGCAAAGTAATCTCAATTGATATAATTAAACAAAACAATATTAAGTCGATACAAATTACAATTATGAGTACCTATTCTAACTGGAGGGCAACTACAAACTGCCAAGACCAGAAATCAAGATACAAGAATTCCATTTTTATATTTTGTCAGGCAAACAGTTGGATCAACAAGATATTTTTTGCACCAAATTGAGAAACACTGAAATGTCTGTTTAACCAAATAATATTGCATGTCTGCATTACGAAAATCATATCTTATGCCACATAATTATGAAAGAGTTCGCTAGTAGGACATCCGATAACAAGTCAACTGAGAGGAATTAAAAAATTTAGGAAGAAATAAAAATTATAACCATCTTCCGAGTTTTATTGCCCCTTAGAGAAATAACTTCCATTCTTTTGTTATCCTCCAAATCAAAGTTCCCTACTTCTATTAAAAGTTCCCCCCAGTCCCCCACTTCACCCTTAGCAACACTAACAGCTGAAGGAGACTGGTTATATTATCTTTCCTTTAAATTATTGCCCTTCCCACATGCCAAGATGATCTAGCTGTTCATGCATGCATTTAGGCAATTTTGTATTGTTTAGAATAGCAGAACAAAACGTTATTTAACTTCTATCATTATTATGATATTCTACATTCCAATACCATTGAATATCCATAAAAAAAATGGATAAATAAATGGATTAAGTGTCCAATGTTTCAATGACACAGAGACAGCAATCAGAAACAATGTAAAGTTGTTTCTTGAAGGCTTAGTTTTTTTTATGGATTTAATCAAGGAATACATACAGTTGTGCTAGGTGAAAACTTCTCATTAACCACAACACCACTTGATCCACTGCATTTTATGCTATAACCTTCTCTCTTAATAGCCAAAGTTGCTGGCTCCCATATGCCAATGTATCTCGTCTGTAACAAGAAACCACACATAAATAAAAAACGTATAACAAATGAAGAAAATGTGTACAATAGCATTTGTTCTTGCATTTAAATTCATACCGATATGGATATTCTGTATGAAGCATGACCATTATAAAGGGTTCTCTCAATACTGTTCTTCATTTCAGAATCTTTAGCCAGGAGAAGGAAGAAGTTATACCATTTATAAAAAAAGTGAACAATCAGACTACATTGAATCAACAAACTAAACGCAAAATGAAATTTCTTAGAGTTGAATTTTGCATACATCATAACTGTTTAACAATGCAAATATTAATGCAATTCTCTTTACGATAAACAAACTCAGAAAGCTTTTAATATGATACTATTGTGCAAGAGAGATTCTGAATCCCAAAATACTATTTTTCTTTTGTTAAACGCTAGCATATCAAAAGTTTGGATCAGAATAAATCCATGAATCACAAAGCATAGGTGAGGAAGAGGGAGACTGTCAAAAACTGATATAAAAGATGCTAACAACTCGAGGACAAGAGTAGCAAGTTCAAGAAGCCTTTGCTTTACATTCAAAAGATTTGAAAAATTCACCAGCAAATTTGTTTCTTGATAAATTCAGATTACTCAATACATTCAAACATATCAGTTTAACCACGTAGAAGTCAATTACTAACCACAAACAATCTTTCTTTGCTCATTTGCAAACACCTTCACAAGTTCTCCCTGCAGAAAATAATAGATAAGAAAAAACCAAAACAAAAGAAACTATAAGAGAAGAGAGCCTTGGATTGCAGATTAGAAACAGGAAAATAATTCACTTGATTCAACATTTGTATGCATAATTTCACATAGTGACCCCAACATAATCGGTGACAATTAAAATCATGCTCAGGCGAAATTGCAGTTTATATTTAATGTTGAACTTGAACTATAAAATATGAACATCTCAACTTAAGCTTTGCATCTATCACAACTCCCACAATCTGAATGCTCATGCAATAGAAGGCCTGTGTATTACACTAAATATTATAATAATAATCTGCAGCATTTTGATAGAGAAGCTTTACAGAATAGGCCTGTTGTATGGACCCAGAATTTGGAGTATTTAGTCTAGAAGATCCAAGGATAGTTTAGGGAATGAGTAGGTCAACAGGAGAAGTTAGTCTTTAATTGGAGAATGTTACAAGAAGTTAGTTATACCATTATGCGTCACAAGGCAGCTAGGCAGAGGGCAGGACATGTTCTCATCATTAGTTACCTTCGTTATTCTCACTTAAGCATTTCAACAGTTTATTTAACACACAATTCCCCTTTGATCTAAAGTCTATCTCTACCGTTACTAATTTCTATTTCTTAAGCAGAGTATTCCCAACACTAACCTGACCTGCCGGATTTGTAAATGGGAAGACAACCACCAGCAGAATGAAAACTGGAATCAAGAATCTATTGGATGCACATGATGAGAAAATTTAAGATTTATAGCATTATTTACAACCTTTCTTTCGGACACCTTAGATGCAAGGTTCTTGCAGAATAACAACTCGTACTGCTTTGCTATTGCAATAATGCAGCACTTCAAGGTCAGAAAATTACATCAGAAGAACTTAAATGTGGGTTATAGTGTCAGACTAGGTATTGATATTTTGACAAGTTAAATTTGGAGAAACCAGACCCGCAGTTGGTTGCAAAAAATAATTTAATCCTCCGTATATATGAAAAAAATGGTTCTTTACAATCCAAGAACGAATGGGTTTCAGTTATCATATTACAAAATTAGTCCCCAAGTTTACACTATAAGCAACCTTTAAGTCCTTTACTTTTCATATTACATACACATGTCATCTGAAAGTTCAAGTTCAAGGACTAGAAAGTCATCTCATTAATGAAGTACTTGAAAAAAGATCTATGTGTGTATGTGAAAACGCATTCAGAGGGGAAACTTTTTTGTTTAAAGAAGTTATGGAACATCAAAATCTCTTTTTCTCTGTTCTAAAAAGAATACACGTACATGAGTAATTCAAGAAATAGCTTAAATATGCATGGAATATTTTAGAAAAGGGAAAATGTAGGCCAACAAAAAATATGTTGCAAAACAAAATGCCAAGATTTTTATACCTTGCGTTTTCTATCATCCAAAGGCTGGACTTCTATAGCAAGATAAGTGTTAACATCATCAGCAGTAACAAGGTAGCTTGGCTGCTTTGCTCCTGTAATAAGATTCTCATCCCAGGTAAGTAAAGAATTAAATGAAAAACCAGAGGTATATAAAAGATAGAGAGCGAGCAAGAGAGAAATGTTACCATCAATATAATCAACAGATCCATCTTCCAAATGTCGAACCCACTTGTGCAGCAGAGAGTAAATATGAGTTAGCATTATAGGAAATACACAATATGCTCAAGACATACTCCCACAAACTAACTCTAAAATGACTAAAATCACTGGTGATGAGACCCAAGCAATTACGGAATGATACCTCAAAATTACAACTGGTTGTTCCATTGATAGAGTATCCACTGGCTTGAAGTTCTCGTCCAGGAAATGCTTCACCTGAAATCTGGAGACCCTCAATTGCTGGCAATGGATCATCATCTGCAGCTGCACATTTCAACATAATTCCTTTCAGACAATCAATGATTGTGCTGAAACTACAACTGAAAAGAGAAACACTCACCCTCAGAAAAGGAAGAAGAAGGTTCTTCAAGAACAGGAGGTAGGTAAGGAGAGTATGAGGTACTAGGTTCATCAACCGTTGTGGGTCCCCAAGTGGCTGAAGTTTCCCTCTCACTCTCGTGCCCTCCTGCTTCCGGATCATCCATCTCATTGTTGCTAACAGGTTCCCGAAATGTGACTTGCCTATTAGTGGTTTCTTCAGCATAGTGCGCAGTGCGAGTATCAGCCACAGTAACTGCATATTGCACCGGTACATCATTCATAACAGAGTTTCTGGCAAACAAAAACAAACTGGATTAGTGATAAAGAGACAGGCAGAGAAACGAAGCAAAATCTCCTTTATAGCAGTCATAGCTTAGAGATTTGATATATTCATAGCCTAATAATCTACATGGATCTTTACAGCCAGTTAATATAGCTTATCTGAAAACGAATACTAATCCTCTAATTTTCATCAAAACCTTGTAGTGCAATACCATGAGAACCAAAGAATAAAAAGTGGAACTTTCCCATGCTACCATGAAAGAATCGAGGTCCTGTATTACTTTTAGCCTCAGCTAAAGCTTAGTCTATCTCCTCTGAAATGTGTTTTCGGAAAAAGGGAGAAGTTTCAGGAAAGGACAAAAAAGAAATTCCTAAACTAACACGGCAAACATCAACAAAGATTAAGCTATAGAAAAATCAAGATGATCGATCCCCTTATTGCGTAATTCAAGCTACCTCCTTGTCAGCTTAAACTAAAAATATTACATCTAATGCATGTCGCTTATTTTGTGGGGCCAAATATTTTGTCATTGTTTGGTGTCAGCCTATTGATGGTTACAACCTACGGTTACAAATTCAGCTGAAATATGTTTAGGTTAACAATACTGGATTGAAAATGAATAGTTAACAAATTTTCCAGCTTCAATGAGTTAAAAACCAACGCTACAAACTCATACATCTGCTATTCTACAAACAAAGTCAACACTATCTTCTTGTTGGAACTAGAAATGCCCAAATTTCTTACCAGTAAGAAATCAATTTCAATAACAATGTAGTGACTTAAACTCCACATGTTTCAGTTTTCCTTCCTACTAATATCACCTCTAGCAAATCTTGCTTCATGAAATAACAGGCTGCAACATGTTTTAGCAATACAGCCACAAGGTTCTACCATCCTCTCTTCTTCACACTAACATCGATCATAAAATCATATCCATCCATAATAACTTTTTAAAAAAAAAAAAGATCCTATTGTTCTAACACAAGCTGAAATACATCAATCACTTACATAAAATCAATCCCATGTCAACACCATTCACAATTCACAAACAAAAAAACATACGAACAACTTGAGCAGACCATCCAAAAACTCCTATAAATTAGTATGCACCATCTATACAACATTTAAGTATATGCAGACCAGCCAACATAAGAATTCAATGAAACAGAACCCACCAACAAATGGAGATGATTGTAATTTGTACATTCAGTTCACAGTAGCAGTCTCCATTTGACCAGGCTCACCTGCTTGCAAGAGATGAATATCTTCCCCTATCAATTGCTTCCATGTTTTTTGCAACACCCCCACCCAAACCTCCCTGTTGATGGCTCAATACTTCCCATTCCGCAGTTTGAGCATCAGGGGAAGCCATTGGCATATTTCCATTGTAAGCTGGCCGAGGCACCAATTCAAACCCATTTTTGTTCTGACAACAAAAGGTAAAAGAAATTATTACTATGTGCTACTAAAAAGAAGATTCGAACAAACAAAATTACCAATACTGCACTGGACGGATTAGAAGGTAACTGAGATGCAACATTTGAGTAGTTAACGTCCGATTGCCAAGGTGCTAACTGATACTGGGATTCCTTGAGCTTTGACTAGAAGAAGACAAGAAAAAAGTCAAGACAAACCACACATTATGTTATCAGTAACTAAGCTGAATAGTTAACACGTAAAAAAAGCAAAACTTAAAAAAACTTAACATCCAAATACACAAGCAATTCACATATGATCTTTACAGCATACCTCAGTTTGGATGAGCTTCTCCTGAAGATGCCTGAACAGAACCTGTAAAAGACCTCCACAGTAAGAACAAAGAATACAACTCCAGCATATATAATTGAAATACAACAGAGAGGAAGAAAGAATCAATGGAAAGAAAAGCAGTGTCATGCAGGCTTCTAAGTACTGATTCCCACATTCCAATGCTTTAACCCACAAGTAATTTCCTGATATTCTTATGAAGAAAAAAGTACACTGCACCATGCCATGGTATCCTCTATAACCCTCAAGAAAAATTTTCCCAAAACAAAGGGAACAAGGGTAAGGTTAACAACAAGAAAGAGACAAAAACCACAAAGAGCCAAACAAGTAGCTTGCGTTCTGCTAAACAAGCATAACCAGTAGGATAATTTAACAAGCAATTTTTTTAGTGACACAAGTTTTCTTATTATGTATAAGATTTAAACAAAAAAATAAGACAAGGAATGCTCACTAGAAAATAATGTATTTCCTTCCTAGGGAACCAACAGAAGTACAGAAAAAAATTAAGAGGGTAGCATACAAATGATATAAATCTTGCCAGATAACAGATTAAATCTAACGTTTTAACCAAATGCTCCATAGAAGTACACCAAAACATAAAACTTGAATAAAAAAATTCCAGTCCCATTAATTTTGGTGCTTCTTAATATCCAAAGCAAATCTTAGAAAAAGTTTTGAAACACCAAACCGTTCTCAAAAATACTAAAAGGAGTTCTCCACTGTCTCACCAAGATAGAAAACCAAAAAAATTGGCAGGGGAATAAGTAGCTACTTTTCTTATTTCATTAAATGGACCTCTAAAAGGTTAAGAAAATCCCTCATCTACGTTTTCCCACAGGGAACCAATACCAAAGAGATCAAGAGGGAAAAAAAGGGATGACTTCAGGCAATTGTTAAATAAGGACAGGCATAATGTAGGTCGAGCTGTAGAAAAATTAAAACAAAACAAATAAATTGAATGCAAAAATGTAGATATAAACAAGGGACTGCAAACACCTCTAAAACAGAAGCAAAAGAATACACATTCCCATATATTCCGGAGACGATATTAAATAATTTGATACTGACCCTGACACTGCTAACAATTGATTGTGCATCTGGAACTGGTGGCTGCAAAGAGTACTCCGCAAGAAGAGGCAGCAAAGATGACACAAATGTAGTTCTTTCTTGCTGTGCAGCCTGGAAAACCAAAACAAGAACCTCAAACTCCACTCTGATAATATTAATCCAAAAAAAGAAGGCCAAGTGCACCAGTGATGCATTATTTCAAGCACACTAATAGAAGATACATTTACGATAATCACAGTTCCATTGAAATACAGGAGACTGGTCTATGCTTATCGGAGCAAATCCAACCATTCCTTATGATGGGGAATTTGGCAAAATGGGGAATATGGCAACTCAACCATTCCCCATACGGTATCCTCCAAAATGGTATTCCCCAAATATAAGGATCCCCATTTTCGAGAATCAATATAATATTATTATTTTTAGTTCGTATTATTATTTTTTAGTTTTTTTGTTAGCATTTATGTGTAGAAATTGATATAATAATGATAAAATATTATTATTTTAAGAGAATCTTATTAGGGGAATTGAAATATGGGGAATATGGATGGAGAGAAAACTAAGTAGATCATGCAAAATGGGGTTTGGGGAATGAGAGGAATAGGGTTGGGTTTGCTCTCAGTTCCATTTATGACATCAGCTCTTTCAAAAAATGGCCCAAAAGTGTCAAATGTTGCCCAACCAGACTTTTCACAAGTAGACAAAAGAAATGACGAAACAACTAACTAGCACTTGTACATAAATGCACCATTCGGGTTGGAAGGAAAAGATAATTTAAAAAGACTTCAATAAAATCATAAAAAAGTTTGGATTAAATTTGCATGTAAATGAAATACAAGTAAAATATGGAGCAAGTCAAATAGAATAAACAGAATATGATGCACACCTGCAATTCATATGTTAGCCGTATATTTTCTTCTATTATGTCTTGCCTGTAAGAGAGAGCTTTTGATGCAGCATCAACAAGGTCCTGCTGTTGTTGATCAAATGCCTAATGTGGAAGGAGGTCAAAGTACCCCATCAAATAAGGGAGCCAGAAGAACAGACAGCATATGTTAAAAACAAGAACAGAAGGCATAAGACTGCCTACCAGACGCATATAAGCAATGCGCTTTTCCAAAACATACTTTTCATTGCGTATTTGGGCTTCCTATTCAAAAATGTTTTAGTATTAGGCACTTAATTTGTATATATTAATGTGAAAGCGTATGCAAAACATAACAAATATCTTGGAATAAGTGACTAGAAGTATTCTCGATCTACCTTACTAGAATAGTCCGAAAGATGTTTTTTCAACTGGGAAATTTCTTCTTCATGATCTCGGATCTTGAGAACAAAATCCTAAACACAACATTCATAAGATTGCATATACTCTCACAGTGCTCGAGCACACATTTCTGTATGTATGTGAAGGACATCAAAAACCAAATGTGAATACCTGCTTCCACAAAGCACTAGAATTCTTCACTCCAGCCATTTGCATTGATCCATGCCCAGATGAATTTAACTGTAAATCATATTCTCCTTCAAGTTGGTACCTACAAGAAATGTGGAACAGTGGAAGGTTAATTAAACTGTATGTATCTCTATTACAACCTAAAGTTTATCTACGTTACCTTCCAGGAGATCTTGATTGGGCAGATGGTGAAGATAATTGTGATCGACCAGTATTTTCTGTAGGGGCCTTCCCTCCAGGAACTACCCTTGTTGTTCCATTTATCTTGTTGCTTTCCCAATGGCTTTCTGCTCCTCTGTTTATGACAGAATCCTCATTATTATGTTTCATGTTTGGGTGGAGAACTAGCATATCCAATGGACCAACTGTAGGAACAGTGCCCAAGTTCTTGATCTTAGCTTCAAGATCACCAACAGATGGAATGGATGGTCGAACCTCGTAAGGCTCCCGAATCCGCTCATTCCATTGATCAGCAGGATGAGATCTCTTTTCCATCGAATCTTCTATTTTCTGTCAGATTCCGAATGAAAAAGTGAAATTTCCGCTGAGTCATGAAGACTACAACTAATTGCATATCATAACAAGCAGTTGGAAAACTAAAATATAACGCTGAACTTGCTAGCAATGAACATTGAACAAAATATGCAGCATCAATTTTTTTCACTAGTTTTTTTACTGCCTACAGAGACATTTAACCAAGAAATATGCTTACATCAAACATACCGCCCTAGTTTAAAAACACATATATCTATAACTCCAGCTAAAAAAGGATGAAAAAATTATTTACCATATAATATATATAAGAAGGGCTAAATGCAATTAGACCTTAAATTTGGTTACCTCAGTATATACTTTGGAGGCAACTAACAAATACGGTTGTATGAGCAAGAAAAAATTGAATTATAATATGTATGCCCGTAAGAACCAAGCATTTGTGCAGCATACAGCAAAACATATATATGTTCAAAGAGACGAGCAATCGCTGCTCCAAATTTCAAAGGTAATTTGTCAGAGAACTTTGCATAGAAATTCTGAAGTCTAGTCATTTCTTTAGATTTTTAAACCATACACCATGATTGAACAGACATAAAATTAAATTACATACTTAAACTCAATATAGAAAGCAAGAAAACAAACTTAGGTGTCATAATTCACACTCGAGAAGTCAAGATTCGAAAAAGGCATCTTACAAGGAAAAGAAATACGTACATATTTTTCAAGTTCTTGAATTTTTCTCTGAAGTTCATGTCTCAATCGGGTGTTCTCTTCTACCTGAGAGAAGTAGAGTGCAAAAATTTACCAACAACCAACAATGCGAAGGAAGTTTTTCAACTAGACAAGATATATGCTAAACACATGTGAGACCAGGAATCAATAATAAACCTTCACGTTTACTGATTATCATACCAAACTCCAAAGCAAAAACATTCTAACTACTTGATCAAATAAGGAAACCGCAATAAAATTAAAAGACACAAAGAAAATAAGGAAACAAAGAAAACTCGGTTAATAATTTCAACCACGGAAGCAAGAAAAGCGATTTCATTTAACATGAAAGAGAATACCTGTTGTCTGATTGTTTCCTCGGCAGCTTCAACAGCTTGCATAACCTGAAACAAGCCATCGTTGTTATTGGTGGTATTGGCGCCTGATGTAGCGTCAGTGTCCGCGTTGTGGTTAGGATTGAAATTAAGATTAGAAGAAGAAGATGCGGAATCATTCAACGCTAATCCCGACATCTTACTCGCAAGCTTCTCATCGTGACCGTTTTCCATGACCCTAATCCAATCAGCGGTCAATCAAGAACAAATTATATATACTGCATAAAAATACCGTCGAATAGAAAATAGAGAATCAAATATCAGAGAAATCGAGACGGGGAAAACAAGAAAGGAGGATAAGAAGAAGAAGAAGAAGAAATCATGGAATCGGAAAGGTGAGAGAGAAGTAGAAAATAGGAAACCCTAAATCCAATAAGAAAAAGGACAAAGAAAAATGGTTAGTCTTTGGACACAGAGTGTCAAAGGGGGTATGGTATGCATAAGGAAGGCCGCGAGAAGGCTCGTAGTAATTTAAGCACAAGTTCATCATTTCTTTTTCTTCTTCTTTTTTTTTTTTTTTTCATTTTCCTTCGTTGGTGCATTTTGGCGTGAGCCTCAATTAATTTTTAACGGTTCGTTTAACATTCAATTTTTTTTTACTTTACACTCTTTACTTGTGTGAAGTGCAAATGCACACATTCATTCCTTAAATATGATTGTAATGAGTACTTATTTGTTATTATAGGATTGATAGGATTCTCCGTATCAATTCAGAGAAAAAATTTATTGTTTTACAGAATTGTTGAGCATGATGATGGTAAACTTTTAAAATTCAGGGTAAAAAATGCAATTATAGGAGGAGCGACATGATAGATTTATTGAACTGAGGTGAAAGTAGCCAGAACAAAACTAAAATCCTACTTTGAATTTCTGAAATCTCATGCATGCAAAAACAAGCTAATTAAAAAAGATGGTGGAACAGATATTTTCAAGCCTAGCAACTACTTTCCCCTTTAGAAGATCATTCTTGCCTAATCCCGCTAAAGATAGATAATAGAGTATCTATTTCCGCTTATTAATTATCTTATTTGCTCGAAAAAGTCAGGTTTTGATCAAATTTTGCTCATAAATAAATTGTGTTCAAAATGTTTTCCCGAAATTTTTTGTTGTTAGTAGACCATTCGTATTTGTATGCATTATGATCCAAAGTCACGGGTTTCTCAGTTCGGAAATGAAAGATAAAAAGATAGACTCTTTTTCAAATTCGATCGATCATGTATTCATTACAGGTTTATGATTCGAAGTATCATTTCCTGTTTGAATTTTGAATGCAAAAATTACTATAATGGTTTTTATTACCGTATTTTCACGTGTAAAATTATTATTAGTTTCACTTTTTGAATTTGGTATGTGATGTCATGAGGGTGTCATTTTGTGGGAAAGTTATAAAACGTACTGAGTTATATCAATATATAAAATTTTG
Organism: Euphorbia schlechtendalii; assembly: GCA_949673415.1. NCBI lineage: Eukaryota > Viridiplantae > Streptophyta > Magnoliopsida > Malpighiales > Euphorbiaceae > Euphorbia > Euphorbia schlechtendalii. The sequence continues at coordinate 22,912 of CATIWQ010312481.1, forward strand.
ACATGATTGTGGTGGTGTCTAAATGTTTTAAATCCAAATTCTACCATCACACATGTAAACGATTTTTCATTACATGTCAAATGATATCATTCTTGGTATAAAAGCCTCATTTTCCTTAATTTACTAGAGTTAATAACCCTCATGAATAATTTGGTACACTTTTATTAAGTATTAAGTTTAGAAAAGACATACTAAATCATATTCACAATCACAAGCTCACGATTTCGAGTTAATTTAATTACGAGCTTGAGTCGAGTTTTGAACTCATCACCATGTTTTTTTATTTCAAACTTAAGTTGAGCATAAACAAATTAGATTTTGGTTCGACTCATTAACAACCAGTACATCTTAACAATCTTGTTTTTACCCATTAATAATCCTAAAATTAAGCATAGACTCGTACGAGTAAAATATAGGCAACAAACCCCTAGGTCTTGTCAAACCATAAAAGACTCGCATGTAAAGAAATCGAAAATTGCATTAGTCAACAAAATTTTGAGGTTACATCTTATGCAATTATTTTATTAAAGTCAACGGAAAACTGGCAAATATTATAGCAATTTTTTCAGTAATATTTAAGTGATATTTCATCGTGACACCAGAACTCGGGCAACAAAACATCCACCTAATCCTGTACAGCCACTTTGTTTTAGTTTTACTTAACTTATAGCAATTAATGGTTGCTGGTAGTTAAAAAATAGTTATTGTTAACCACAAATCATGATACGTTTTTTAAGGTTTGGACCTCGTATATTGATAGACCCCATTGACTCTGGATTTGTATATGGGTATACAAAAAAATGATGCCATTTTGAAAATTATATTCGGATCCTTATTCATGTTTTATAAGTAATTTATAAAGGTTTGAGAAACATCAAACTTCTATTTTAAATGCTATAACAAATATAAATATCACTAAATTGTATACAACTCGCTAGTGAACAAAAAAGACATGGTATATTATTCGTTAAATATTTTTATTTCTCTATAATTCCGATTCAAAGCTCAAAATAATTGTTTTAACCATATGATTAAAGACCTGGATAAGGGCTGGGTTGGGACCGGGTTTTATCAGGTGTAATCGAAAAATGAGTTGCCCAAACCCTGCCCAAATAATGAAAAAATACATCAGGCCGGGCCGAGCTCTTAATAAAATAATCAAAATCAAGTATGGTCCGCGGGTCTAACTATTAATTGTTTCAAATAAAAAAATTAAATATTTATTACTAAAAAATAATTTCAAATAGTATCAATCACAAAATTGAATTTAAATGTTAAACTTTAACAAAAAAAAATGAAATTTTCAACAATGTAATATTTTTTACTATGATTAAATAAAGCAAATATATATTTTTTAACATATTAATTATTATTTTGGGTCGGGCAGGCCGAGCTTGAGTTTTAATATTAAAACCAAGCCCGACATTTATTTTATCCGGGCCACTCCGGGTTCGGGCCGGCCTAATCTCCAATTACTTTGTTCAAGTCCATCCCATGAAAAGCGGGTATGAACAGGTCATGCGAGCCAACAGGCCCTTGCCCAGGTCTAGATATTATATGCATTCATTAAATATTTATTTATGATATATTATAAAATAAAATAGATCTCATAACAATTTTTTGAGTGCCTATTTCGAACCTAATGCATAAGATACACAGGATTTGAAACCAGATTATTCGGCAATCCGGCTTATTGCCATCCTTTAGGCAGTGTTTGGAAATGTAAGTTTTGAGTGAATTCAATTAAATTGATCTCATTTTGTCCAATTCCATTACTAGGAACCAAAAAGATAGATTTCTCGTGAAATGCAAGGATTACAAATCTTGCGAAAAGATGCCTGATTTTAAAAGAATTTATTTAAGTTATGTTTTTAATATTACTTTTACCATTTAACCCTCTTATATGCTTTATATTGGGAATTTGTCAATTATGACCTCTCCCGTCAAAACTATTTCGCTCAAAGGTTTGATTCTTAACTTAAATGGGTCAAAACTTTTCATTAATTACTTTTTGTACGTTCCTTTCTTCCTTTTATCTTCTGTACGTTTTTTGAGTTTTATTATTTAACATCCTCTCGCGATTTCTCAACTGCTTCTCTTCCAAGTGTTTGTTCTTGCGATTTCTCAGATTTCGGTTCTCTACGATACGATTTCAAACTTTAACTGCTTCTCAACAACTCGTTATCCATAATCTGTGTTACAGGTTGTTGTTTAATCCTTTGAATCTCTTCCTAATCAAATTTTCACCACAATCCTTCATTTTTTCTCAATTTTTTGTTCCTGTTTCCGATAGTTATGGCACCTAAACTTCTTCTCAAAACAAGAGTTTGGTTATTCATAAGAAGGTCAAGAAGGTAACAAACCTTCCATGAAATCTACTATAAGCGCTTCGAAAGAGAGTTTGATTGTTCTTTACTAGTTATTTACTAGCCAAATACCAGCAGTATACTAGCATAATACTAGTTACAAACTAGAATTTTTTCAAAATGCAGAAACTTGATCATTAGTAGCTGAATACTAGCTGCATACTTGATAAATACTAGTTGGACATTTTTTGACTAATTTGTGCAGAATGAAAGCTTAAAAAAATTTCATTACTAGGTGTTTACTAGCCAAACACCAGTGGTATACCAGCATAATACCAGTTACAAACTAGA
>CATIWQ010312509.1:0-13876 GCA_949673415.1 Euphorbia schlechtendalii
AAAAGGCTCAAACTTTGGAGACAGAAACTACCAATCTCTCTTCCAAGCTTATTCTCTTACAGGTTTGTGTATTTCTGTTTTGTGGAATGTGTTGATAAAAACTCAGCATGCGTATATATATTCATTTGTTTTTTTTGTACACATAATGCAGAGGGATTCTGCGGAGCTTACATTCGAGAATAACGAACTAACGAATCGTCTGAAAGCCATGGAGCAAGAGGCACTACTTCAAGATGGTATGTAACCTTTTACTTCCTTTGCTTTTCTAATTTTTGATGTTTTTCCTTTTGTTTTAATGACTTGTTATAATCCTTTGTGCTTGTAATCGGGACAGCTCTAACGGAAGCCTTGACTGCTGAGGTCCAAAGATCGAAAATTGCTGTTACATCACAGGTCAACAAATTCAACTATATATATGATTTAGATGACCTTTGTGAATTATAAAGTTTTGTTTTAGATGGTCATTCGTTTTTTGTTCAGAATGTTTGCATTGACAAAAATATGTTATAGGCTGCTGATAGTAAGGTTGTGCATATCATTCAGTGGATGTAGTTTTAAATGTGCGAAACTAAAGATGAAATTGTTGCAGGAGAATTGGTATAAACAAGGATATTAAAGTTTTATTCTTAAATCTTGTTTAACCACAATTTGGTAGTTATTGTTTTCATTTGCTCTCAGAATTGGTTAATTTTACAATATCATTTTTTTCCAAGGCTAATTGTCAAACATGAAGATGCTTACTGCTCTATTCATTCACTCACGTAGACTCATATTTCATGTGCAATCTCAGTCTCGATCTCATGATAACTTACATTTAGCTCCCTTCAATCCAACATTATTTTTATTTTTTAATATATTCCGATTTATGAGGGAAATCCTTTCCGGAAGAATCGAATGCGGTATTTGAGAATTGGATTTGGTCGATTGTTATGCGAAACAGAGATGATCATAATAGCAGCATTCCTTAAAGCAGTCATGCAGGTTTAGTTTACTCCTATACTGTTACACATCATATGTAACAAGAAGTTGAAAATAATAGTTGTATTGTATTTTTCTTGTAAATCGTCTCCTGTAAGTGCAGTTGTTTCTACCATTGCTAAAACATGATCAAATGAAGGTAGCCAAATTTTCATAGTGAAATCAGGTAAAACGTGAAAGAAGAACGAAAAAAAAAAACATTATCGATGTAATAATTATTTCACTTATATAGTCTAGAAAGCATATAATGATGTTACAGAAAGAATACTCGATGAAGAATAAATAGTCATCTGTCCGAAATGGATGTAGAAACAGCTTCATCACAAAACTGCGGTTATGTCTCAATTATGTTAAAAACAGCTTCATCACAAAAATGTGGTTGTCTCAACTAGACCATTGAACATAATTTTGCTGTCCAAGCATATATTCTATTCTATTCTATTCATCTCTGCAAGAATCCCATCGCCTGGTATACATTATCGAGAGTGGCGTCTGCTATTTCCGAGGCTTTCGTTGCACCTTCCTCTAACACGCCATCCAAATACGACGAGTCCGATATTATTTCCTCGTAGCGAACCTGGACCCAAATAAAACGAAAAGACACCTATTTAACAATGAAACAAATCGAGCAAATTTATCGCCGAATCAAATTCAATAACTATGCAATATAACTCACTACTTGGCCCGATTCTGACCTTGTATTGGGAAAAAATGAGGAAGAAATAGAATTACAACAACACAAACACATGTAACACAGTAGTTTAACATGAATAGCTTATCGAGAGCCCAACGAAGAAAACAGAATATATTTAATAAATTGCAACTAAACATTAGAGAGCTACAGAGGCAGAAACCTGGATGGGATGCAAATGATGAATCAAGGCATCTGTTAAAAGAGGTTTAAATGTCCCCCAATTCATATCTCGGCATTCTTGGACAACTTCCTGCATTGGGGAATTCATTACCATAAAATTTTACAATGGAATTCCCAAAGATGTTAAGATGAATCCAAAATCAGGGTTCCAAACCTCTTTTGTTTTCCCTGAAATGAGTTGGTACACTGAAAGAAGATTATTGCATTCTGGTCTTTCCGGGTTATCAAATTCCAGGCTGTAAATGTTACAAGAAATGCACGCCGCGAAGACATTGTAAAATATTGTGTTAGAGTTATTCTTGGTTTGGACCAAACAAAAAAAAGGACCAACTCATTCAATTTGCATAAAGATTAAGACTTCACCCTGAAAATGAATCAGTTTTGCATCTCTTTATTTTGTTTACTATCACCTACAAGACAAAAATACGTCTATCAAATTAAAGATGGGAATAAAGAAAATTCCAAAGCTGCACTGTAAATATCATATTAATGACTTGTGAGCAAAAGAAAAAATTAATTATAATGAGCGTGTAATCTCAGGAGTAATGAGATCAAAAGAAATCACAATTGAACAAAACAAAAACTGCTACCTACTATCCATATCCAAGGCTTACATATGATTTATTTGCATACTTTATGGAAGCTGAGCTTCAAATTGTGATTCAATGAAGAGCAAATGTTGGGGGTTAAATGCTACCTATAGTTCTTATTTATGTTCCATTATTCATTAATTTCTATCTCTGTCTTTATTTCTCCAAATTGAGATCTCCATATAGACTTCTAAATTCCAAGAAATTTAACACGTTACACCTTACCTTCTTTACAATTAAACATCTCAACAAGACCAGCATACTGAACTGACTCAAAATGGTGTCATACTTTGAATTTGCATTAACAACCTACTACAAATAGGCAGAGTAAATTTTATACTTGACCATTTACTTCAGTAAGATAAAGAAATAGTTTCTACCCAACCAGAGAAACAGACCATCGTTTCTTTAACTTCTCACGAGCCAATAATCATATTGGATAGCATTTGTACTAACTTCTACCTTTCATACTTGATGATTATTCGCAAAATACATATAAAGGGAAATGGTGAAAACTCACATCCTTTGAGTCGAGAAGGTTGATACGAGATTGGTCAGAAGGCGCAGACTTGGACATCTGTATAAATATTAGATCCCAAAAGAACACATTCTTTAATCAATAATGTAAACATTTAAGTTAGTCACCAAAAGATTACAAAATAGACCAATAGTATACACTAAAAATAATTATTCTGGTCACCTTAGCAAGACCATCAGTGAGAGACATCACTCGAGCTCCAGTTGGCGGTATTAGAGGCTCAGGTACCTACAACAAGAAAAAAAATCAAGCCAATAATACTTTTATTGGTAGTTAATTAATAAAACCACCCAAAATGTTTCAACCATATATCAAGAAGAATCTACCTTAAAAATTGCTCCTCCTCGCCTGCAGCCAAATTACATAAATGTCAATGCAACAGCCAAAAGCTGAACTTATTATGACGTAACAAAATTTTCAAGGGAATACATATCATTCCATGAAACGAAGATGGTAGTTTCTTACCCTCCTAATTTTTTCCACTTTCTTCCCCCATATAAATAATTAATGCGCTCAGCCAGCTCACGAGTCAATTCTAGATGTTGCTTTTGATCCTCGCCAACTGGGACAAAGTCAGACTACAGAGGCATGCTGCATATTGTAAGGACTGCTTATTTGATAAAATAACTTTTGGTCATTCAATAACACAACTAGAAAGTAGACAGCAACTAAGTGTAACTTTCAGGATGATATAACATGCAAGAGATTAGAGAAACATAATGAAGAGAATTTTCACGCTATGTTATTTAATTGACCATTTGGGTACAACTAACATGTTATAAAAAGATCACGGTGGTCATGATTTCGGAAACAGAAAAGAAGGCAAAGCTATTTTTAGCATTTGCTTATGATACAATTGTTGTCAAAACATGTTAATAATGGAACACATTGTAGTCTTATGAACTCTAAATGAGAAGGGAGCCAAAATATCGCTTGCAATAAATAGAGAAGTCATACAAAGTGAAGCCTTACCCCTATCATGTTGCCCTCCCTATCTTCATTTATACACATAGTACGACAGGACAAACACAGACATATTCACATCTAAATAGCTTTAAGAAACGAGAACTTAAGAACTACCTGATACAGAAGAATATCGGAAGCCATCAGGACAGGATACGTCAAAAGGCCAACTCCAACATTTTCATCCCCCTGCATTTTTTAAACATAATGTTGGACTTGAAAGCTGAATTGTTGAGAAGTGAAGCATCAATCAAATTTTCATGCATATTAATCATTAGTAAGAGAGACAACTAACAAATCATGATGTCTAAGTGTATACTTCAAAAACAAACTTCAGTAGTTGAAATACTGAACGTCAAAGAAAAATTAACTTACTGTCTTGCGGGATTTCTCTTTAAACTGAATCATTTTGTTCAGCCAACCAATTGGTGTGACACAGCTTAATAGCCACATCAGTTCCACATGAGCTCGTACATGGGACTGCACAAACACTGCAGCCTGGATATAGCATTCAGAGTTCACAGTTTAATAAAAGCAATACTCATATAGATGTTTAATGCCAAGCAGTAATATCACCAAGGAGAAGAGTTTCATAACCTTGGAAGTGTCAACACCACATGCCAAATAAATTGCTGCCGTATTCCTTGTAGCCTTAGATAATTGTTGTGTATCATAAGGCAATGTGATCTGCAAGTCAACAAGAAATATGCAGCAGATGAGATAATCATTATGCGGCTCAAATACAAAAAGAAATAACACTACAAAAAATGATTAATATATCTGAAACTTGCATCTATTCCCACTCCCTTCATACACGATACTTGTCAACTTTCAATCAAAAGATTCTTAACTTTCCTCACAGGACAATTGACTCCTACACCTAATAAGATTATAGACATGCCAGGTTGCATACCTAATATTTATATGTGTGAATGTAAATTTCAGTTGAGACTGCCACCCAAACAATTGGTGTAGCTATATTGAAAGTGGCATGCTATTCAGTTTGACAATTCTCTCTCGTGAACTAGTTTACATCAGCATTAACCAGGTTAGAATCACCTCACATTAAATCACTAATGTCCAATGCTTAATCCCTTTCAACATGAAGCATATTTATGTAGAATTTGACTAAGAGTTTCATTATAAATTAAAAAGCAAATCAACAAATTGTACAAGGGTAAAGGCACCAGCGATAAAGTTTGAGGCAGGCAACATTATTCCATCAATTTGTGGAATAAATAAGTAAACCTTACTACCTTAGAAAACAGGGTGGATGCATTATTTTATCTTCCACAAAATATATTAGAGTACAGATTGCAAGCTTCATTTTTCACCCGCTTTCTAATTTATTTCCTCTAACCATATCTTTGATGCCTTCTAGACAAGATAGATCTTTATATCACATAAGCACATTATGTTATGGCACCTAAACCACATAGAGTACTGTTTGCAACTGGCTAAGACAGATACATCATACATGTGATCAGATACTGAAACATTCCATATATTTAACATTCAAAACAAAACATAAGACTACCAGTCTGCCAAGAATATGAATAAGTGAAAGTTCACAAATTACAAACTGCAACGCATATGAACGAAACTAAAATTTCAGGATTATGACCTTATGAAGTCAAATCAATATGCACTGATTAATCAGTGACCCTCTCAAACCTCAAACAAACAGTAACACCAATAGAAGAAAAAAATATGAAAGTATTGATGGTATTAGAGGTACCGCATGGAGGTCGACAATGAAGAAAAGAGTCTCATACGTATTCTGCAAAAAGTTGAAAGGTAGCACAGCATCAACAAATTATTTAAAGAAGCAACAATTACAAAAACTGCTATATATTCGAAGATCCATTAATTAGAAAAAAACAAGAACAAAACTGATACTAAGACAACAATTAACTGCAGAGTTGAAATAGAACATAAAAGTTGTTTCAACAATAACGCTTGTTCTGAAATAGAGAACCTGAAGAGCTATCCAATTTTTTATTGCACCAAGATAATTCCCGAGGTGAATAGATCCCGTAGGCTGGACTCCAGACACTATCCTCTTCCTGAGAAACAAATCATCCAATGAATTCTACTTTGAATGCAATGAATTCTACAAATTAAATTTCAATTCACGGCACAAAAATCCCATTGTCATTCTCAATTATGACCTTGATAATGTTAAAAAACCAGAATAAGAATAGTCTTCACTTCAACTTCTAATTAACAAGTAGATACTGGTATACATTGTCAAAAAGAGTGAATTACTTTAAAGAACTTGAAGAAGACTCCGCAGCAGCTGGTTGCGCAAGGGAGACGCTGCAGTGGCATCGGTAACCGTCTCGGAATCTTGAATTTAGACGAATCGAGGCCGCAGTTGGCACATATTCGTTTCGAAATCCCTTGAGCGACCTACAAGAATGTGAATTACGCCAAAAGAAGAATCAATTTGAATTACGTAAGTAGATTAATAAGAGCTGAGAAATAGTACAAGGAAGTGATGAGGCGAGTAGGATAGGCGGAGGGAAGGAGAAAGTGAGAGAGAATTGCCCGCCCCATTATCGTCGCCTCCGGCCAGCCACTTTCTTTTATTTTATCCGGTAGAGATAAGGGAGATTTGTTTGGATTAAAATGTATAATAGTCCTCGCAATTTTTTATATTATCAAAATCGTCTACTAAAATATCTTGGGGGAAATTTTTTTAATGGTTTGAAAGTTAGAAATAATTTTATTTCAATTCAAGTTTTATGTCATAACTTATTTGAGCAATTAAATTTCATATTTATCTCTTATACATTTGAAAGTTGTTGAATTCTCCTCCTACCTTTGACATATATTTTTTAATTTTCTTATCTTATTTTACCATGATCTTTCAAACAGGTTAATTTTTGACATGTCAATTTAGAGTTTGTTCATCTCATTTTTATTTTTGAAATGGCATCCATTATGATATACTTTTTAGAAATTTTTTTTCAACTATTTGATATCTAGTAAGAAACTAGTAAATAAGTGATATGTAACTGGTAGAAATAACAAGTTATATCAAATTTGTTATGAAAATATGGTAGGTAAAATAAATATATGTCTAAAGTTTATCTCTGTAATAATAAACAAACAATTATAATCTTAAAAGTAATGAAAATGTATTAAAAAGTGATTAAAACATGTAAAATAAAATCTCTACAAAGTATTGCATCAAAACAGTAGTTATCTGGTATGAAACTGGTATGAAGAATAAAAAATGTCAAAACTAGTAAAAAATTGGTAAGTAGTCGGAAAAACAAGTTGTGTCAAATTAATCTTGAAAGTGATGAAAATGCATTAGAAAGTGATTAGAATATGTAAGATAAATCTCTACAAAATATTGAATCAAAACAGTAGGAATCTGGTATTTAACTGGTATGAAAAATAAAAAATGTCAAAACTAGTAAGAAACTGATAGGTAAGTGGTAGGAAATTGGTACAAAAAGCAAGTTGTGTCAAATTAATCTTAAAAAGTAATGAAAATACATTAGAAAGTGATTACAACATGTAATATAAATCTCCACAAAGTATTGAATACAAACAATAGGTATGGTATGAAACTTGTATGAAGAACAAAAAATGTCAAAACTAGTAAGAAACTGGTAGGAAACTGGTATAGAGAACAAGTTGTGTCAAATTAATCTTGAAAAGTAATGAAAATGCAGTTGAAAGTGATTAGAACATGTAAGATAAATCTATACAAAGTATTGAATCAAAACAATAGGTATATGGTATGTAACTGGTATGAAACTTGTATGAAGAACAATACATGTCAAAACTAGTAAGAAACTGGTAGGTAAGTGGTTGGAAACTGGTAGGAAGAACATGTTGTGTCAAATTAATCTTGAAAAATAATGAAAACGCATTGAAAAGTTATTAGAACATGTAAGATAAATCTCTACAAAGTATAGAATCTAAACAGTGTATATCTAGTTTGAAGAACAATAAATGTCAAATTAAATTAAATTCAATTGATTATTTTTGTAACAAATTTAGTATCACTCTAAACATAGTGCTTACCCTTCACTTGTTAAATTTATTTCATGGCATAAAGTGTTATCCAGGTCAGGGCCGACTATTAACAGGATCGGGGTGAGCGACCGCTCAGGACCCCCAAAATCCAGAGAGCCCCAAGTTTTCCGGTGACCTGAATAGTTACTGTGAAAAAAAATTTGTGATTAAATAACAATGTCTTCCAACTTTCCAAGGTAGAAGATAAACGTGCATTTAATTTTTTTAAATGGGGTCCACCAACCTCATTTGAAATGAGATATTTATGATTACAAATTTGATAGATATGGAATAAATAACTATTAATTAATATACACCATGAGATTTTTTATTTTCTTCTAATTAAATATTAATTAACCAATTAACTCCCTTAATCTCATAAATTTATTTTCCTATTCAGATAATCATTAATTATTGATTTAATATACGAAAATCACAATTAAAATTTTAAATTAATCAACCAACCAATTAATATCATTATATATCATTTATTATATTTTCCCAATTAATTTTGTTTCTGCATTTCTTCCTCAATTTTCTCTACTCTTCAAGTTCTTCTCTATTCTGTCAATCATCTTTCTTAATTCTATATATCCCCCTTATATGAAATATTTGTTTACCTTAACTAGTCTGTAATTCTTCATTTGCTACAAAAGGTAATTTAATTCATTGGCTTCAATACTATTGTTATTTGTTTTATTACTTTAATTATAATTTGTTTGGTAAATATAGATATAAACTTAATTAAATTGTTCTAATTCATTTTTTTGTTTGTTTGTTTAGTTTCATTGCATTTGGTTGATTATTTTTTTTTTGGAAAGAAGAAAGTGGCTCAAAATTGGAAATTACGCTCCTAAAATCAGGTTGTATTGTTCTTTCCTTAACTGTTATCTTTATTACTTACTGTAATTATGTCTAGAAAGTAAGAATGTGGTTGGGAAAAATGTAAAAAGAAAAAAAATCGATGAGTTAATTCAATCTCAAAGAGGAGAGTTTCACAAATATTTAATCAAAGAACCGCAAGTGTTGCATGAAAATGAAAACATAATAGATGATGGTAATGGGAATGGGAATGCCAATGATGTTAATATTGATGGTAATGCCCAGTTGAATGATAGCAATGGTTTTCAAGATGTTGATGTGAATGAGAATGAGAAAAATGCCCCTGACCTTGATAATTTGCCTTGTAATACATGATGTCAATGTTGACATGGTTGATGATATTTCCTATAATGTTGACATATTTGACCCAAGAATTTGGGATCCTTTTGATTCTGAAATAATTAACATCTTAGCGGTAAAAGGCTCTAAACGTGACTTGTCTATTGTTAAAGGTGTAAAAGATAAAATTGGAAGACATTTTTCTGCCTCATTTTACACTAGAGTCCTTCCTAATGGGGAAAAATGTGATAGAGATTGGCTTGTATATTCAAAAGAACTTGATCAAATTTTTTGCTTTTATTGTAAATTATTCAAGAAAAATAAAGATTGTGGTAAAGGTCAATTAACAAATCAAGGTTTTAGTGATTGGGCATATCTTTTTGTTAGAATTAGAGAACGTGAAATTGGCATGGAACATATTCAAAACATGGCTAATTGGTATGATTTGCGCTTAAGGCTTGAAAAGAACACAACTATTGACAAAGTTGTCCATAAGCAACTTGAGAAAGAAAATGAGCATTGGAAAATTATTTTGTTGAGAATTATTTCAATTGTCAAGTTTCTTGGAAAACATAATCTAGCATTTCGTGGTACTTATGAGAAATTGCATCAAAATAGTCATGGAAATTTTTTAAGATTAATTGAAATGCTAGCTAAATTTGATCCTATTATGCAAGAGCATGTCCGACGTGTTACTAGTGATGAGATTCATATTCATTATCTTGGTCACAATATTCAAAATGAGTTGATTCTCTTACTTGCACGTGCAATTAAATGTGAAATTATTAAAAATATAAAAAAGGCTAAATATTTTTCAGTGATACTTGATTGTACTCTCGATGTTAGCCATCAAGAGCAAATTTCTTTAATTTTAAGATATGTGGATGCTACTTCAAATTGTATTAGCATAGATGAATCTTTTTTAAGATTTTTTGAATGTGAATGATACAACCGGGAAAGGACTTTTTAATGTTTTGTTGCATGAATTAGATGTTCTTGAACTTGATATAGACGATGTGCGTGGACAAAGCTATGATAATGGGTCAAATATGAAAGGAAAAAATCAAGGAGCGCAAAAAAAAAACTTTTAGATTTGAACAGTAGAGCTTTTTACACTCCTTATGGTGCCCATAGCCTTAATTTAATGTTGTGTGATATAGCTACAAAATCTAGAAAAGCTAGAGATTTTTTTGGCATAATTCAACGCATTTATACTATATTTGTGAATTCAACAAAAAGATGGCAAATTTTAAAAAATAATGTAAAGGACTTTAACTCCTAAATCATTGTCTTCAACTCGTTGGGAGAGTCGTATAGATAGTGTGAAGGTGATAAGATTTCAAATTGCAGATTTTAGAGAGATTTGCTCTAAGTTGCCGAAAGTGATAATGATTCTAAGATAAGAAGTGAAGCTAAATCTTTAGCGAATAATGGGTTCGGTGATTTTGAATTTTTGGTGGCTATTATCATTTGGTATGATTTTTTATATGTTGTTAATTTGGTTAGTAAAAAAATTACAATTGATAGATATGCTTGTGTCTGTTGCTATTGAGGATGTGAAAATTTTGATTTCATTTTTTAAAGAGTATAGAGAAAATGGATTTTTTTACTGCTATTGAAGTTTCTAAGAAAATTGCAATAGAAATGGAAATTGATCCAATTTTTCCCTAAAGACGCAAAGTTAAAAGGAAAAAGCAATTTGATGAGACTATAGATGATGAGAGTCAACAATCTGCCAAGGAGTCATTTAGAATTAATTACTTTTATTGCATTGTTGATCAAGCAATGATCTCACTTGGTAAGAGGTTTGAACAATATGAACAATACGAAAATGTGTTTGGCTTTTTATTTTGTTCTCAAAAGTTAAATTCACTAGATGATGTGAGTTTAAACTCTTATTGTATCAATTTGGAAGATGCTTTTAAGAGTAATGATAAGTGTGATATCAATGGTTATGACTTGTATATAGAGTTGAAACTACTTCGAGAATTTTTGTCTAAGGAAAAGTTGGGGGTTTTTGATATTTTAAATTTTTTGAAGCGTTTTGATTGTTTTCCTCATGTAATTATTGCATATAGGATATTGTTAACCATTCCGGTGACAATTGCAAGTGCCGAAAGAAGTTTTTCTAAATTGAAGTTACTTAAATCTTACTTGCGTAGTTCTATATCACAGGAAAGGTTGAATGGACTAGCTTTGGTGGTGATCGAGAATGCAATTTTGGATAAAGTTTCTTATGAAGATTTGATCGATGAATTTGCTTCAAAAAACACTCGAATGACAAGAATGTTTAAGTGATAATTATATATGTAATAGAACATGTATTCGTCTGATTTTGATGATGTTTTTTGAAGTTATTAATGAAATATTAAATTTTGTTGTTAAAATTCTTTACGTACTTTTACTTTATAAGGCCCATAATTAAATTCTTGCTCAAGGTCCCGAAATCTTCCGAGACAGCCTTGATTCAAGTTGTTAGTTTTCTTTTCCTTTTTTGTTCTTAAAATATGAGTTTGAAACTCAATTTTAATAAATCAAAATCAGGTGCAAAAACAATAGCTAACCTAATCGGAATTTCAAATTGAAATATAATACTTGATAAAAAGCTATAAAACTGAAATTATGCAGAGAATTTGATAGTTGCAAAGAGCAGAGACTTGAAAACAGCTAGAAAACTAGAATTATGCAGAGAATTTGATAGTTGCAGATAGCGGAGACTTGAAGAATCTTTGATGTACAGAGAATCGAGGAGAATCAAAATAAGGAAGAAATAATTCGATGGAGAGAAACGCGCGATGCAAAAAGAGGAAGCAACTGAATTTGATAAAACAGTGTATATATAGAACGTATAAAATGAAAACTGAAACTTAAAATTGGTTATTCAATGCAAACGATCAGATGGAAAGTATTTTTGTAAATAAGTTTCACGAACCCTACATTTTTTACAATTTCGTGACACAATACATTAACTTAAGCCCGAATATATGATATTGACATGCCATCCTGAACTTGACCAGCCTAGTGGTGAAGAGTTTCACAGTTGATCCTCAGTTGAAGAGAACTTAGACTCCAATCCTTTCCATAGCTTCTAGTCCTCCTTTTGTTCATTTGCGATTTATTAAATATATTCTGTTTTCTTCGTTGGGCTCTCGATAAGCTATTCATGTTAAACTACTGTGTTACATGTGCTTGTGTTGTTGTAATTCGATTTCTTCCTCATATTTTCCCAATACAAGGTCAGAATCGGGCCAAGTAGTGAGTTATATTGCATAGTTATTGAATTTGATTCGATGATAAATTTGCTCAATTTGTTTCATTGTTAAATAGGTGTCTTTTCATTTGAATGGAATATAATATATGCTTGGACAACACAATTATGTTAAATGGTCTTCAAGACATGGCTTAAAGATAACTTTTGAAGGATTCCATCATTGCCGTCAACCTTGAATTAGTCCTCGTAGAAGAACTGAAGAAGGACAAGAGATTCCATTTTCTGTTTTAAATTTAACACCCATTGTTTTCTTTTTCAGAACGAATCGAGTAACCACTAACATCTACGGTTACTTATTAGTAAAAACTCAAAGTCGAAAGCAAAGCAAATAATTGCACTTGTTCGGTTGGGTACATATGATGTGTTAAACTATACCCGCATGACTGCTTTAAGGAATGCTGCTATTATAATTACAATGAACAATTATCTCTGTTTCACGTAACAATCAACCAAATCAAATTCTCAAATACTGCAGTTAATTCTTCCAGAACGGATTTCCCCCATAAATCGGAATATATTAAAAAATATAAGGAATGTTGGATTGAAGGGAGCTAAACATAAGTTATTACGAGATCGAGACTGAGATTGCACATGAAATATGATTCGAAGTGAGTGAATGAATAGATCAGTTTGCATCTTCATGTTTGACAATTAGTCTTGGAAAAAAATGATATTGTAAATTGACCAAATCTGAAGATGAGAGAAGGAGCAAATGAAAACAATAACTACCAAATTGTGGTAAAACAAGATTTAAGAATAAAACCTTCTTTAGAGCCTCTGCCTCGTCTAACAGAATATGGAAACCATATAAGCTTACTATCAGCAGCCTACAACATATGAACTAGTTATTCATATATCCTTGTTTTTACTATTTCTCCTGCAACATTTGCATCTTTAGTTTTGCACATTAAAAGCAACATCAATTGAATAATATGAGCAACCTTACTATCAGCAGCCTATAACAAATTTTTGTCAATGCAAACATTCTGAACAAAAAACAAATGACTATCTAAAACAAAACTTCATAATTCACAAAGGTCATCTAAACCATGTATATAGTTGAATTGGTTGACCTGTGATGTAAAAGCAATTTTCGATCTTTGGACCTCAGCAGTCAAGGCTTCCGTTAGAGCTGTCCCGGTTACAAGCACAAAGGATTATAATAAGTCATTAAAACAAAAAGAAAAACATCAAAAATTAGAAAAGCAAAGGAATTAAAAGGTTACATACCATCTTGAAGTAGTGCCTCTTGCTCCATGGCTTTCAGACGATTCGTTAGTTCGTTATTCTCGAATGTAAGCTCCGCAGAATCCCTCTGCATTATATGTACAAAAAAAACAAATGAATATATATACGCATGCTGAGTTTTTATCAACACATTCCACAAAACAGAAATACACAAACCTGTAAGAGAATAAGCTTGGAAGAGAGATTGGTAGTTTCTGTCTCCAAAGTTTGAGCCTTTT